>JZLH01S0499073.1:20268-32752 GCA_001188425.1 Eucidaris tribuloides
GTCATCCTGCAAATTATGATTGTAAAGTGAAAGTAGTAAAATCTTTGTAACACCAGTTCACTTGTACTACCATTGCGTTGCTAGAATGGGCCATTCTCTTCAACAAACACACCCGATTACGTCACACACACACCACACACACAACACACACACAGCACACACACACACACACAACACAGCCACATCACACACAACACACACACACACACACACACACACACTGCCACATTCACACACACAATACACATACACATACACATACACATACACACAGCCACACACACCAGACACACACAAACACAACACATGTATGTAAGCATACACACATATTACACACATATACACTTAACCAGTAACCAATAACCCATTTAAAATGTATCACAACGACTGTCTTCTAAGACTCATCAACTAATTTCTGTTTTCGATCTGTTTTCAGAAGGCGACCAGCATGAGTTTGGTATGTCTCCGTCCTCAAGCCAAGACATCAGAGGTATCATAGGCAGGTTTTAGTCAGCGCGAAGGAATTTGGGAACAGGGCACTGTATGACCTGGAGGAGCTATCTAATCAGGTAATTAAGACTTGATCCATCATGAAGTACTGAATCTGGGAATAAGGCTTGATCCATCATGAAGTAGCTGATCAGGAGATTTAGGATAGTGTTTTCCAGAGAAAGTGTCAGCGGATTCGTAGACTTACCAGCAGTCATCTGACATTTTTGATAGTTCTATTATTGGCGATATATCAATGGTGTTTTGACATACGGGGACTTTGATGAAAAATAATGTTGCAAATAAACATTTTTCCTACCCACTCCATGCTAGAAATGTAGAAAATATTGCTGTGTTCACCATGTCATGTACAGTTGAATTTTTTTTAAGATCTTAAATCTAATGTGTGTGATATGTGTGTGTGTGTGTTGTGTGATGATTGGCATGTGCCGTGTAAAATGTGAAGTGGGTGTTCATGAGTATGTTTGGGTGTTTGTAATTGTCTGTGCTTGTATTATGTGAATTTTTTTTTTGTGTGTGTGTCAGTCTGTCTGTGTGTGTCTGTGTGTGTGTGTGTATCTGTGTGTGTGGTATGCCAGTCTGTGGTGTGGTGTTGTGTGTGTGTGTGTGTGTGTGTGTGTGTGTGTATGTATGACACTGTTTTTTCATTTTACCGAAGATGTCTCCTCAGTGCACTTGAATGCAGAGACTGAATGTGCGAGATACATGTACCGGTATCTCTTAAGCTTGATCTGGTATTACATGATATCACACATGAATTACAGTTGATATCAATTATGCACGACATGAGTAGATCCCAAACATGGCCACCGGCTTGCATTCTTAATCGGCATCTTTTGTTTGGCCATGCAACACAACTGCGCGTTGCTTGCTTTCCAAATTAATTTCATTTCTGTAAGTATTGTACATATTTGGGCCAAAAATCAAGCCATCCATTCACTGCTAGACCCTACACTGTCATAGTTAGTTTAGAAGCTTCCTGCCTAAATTTTTATTGCCAAATTCTGTTGAAAACTGGCTTTATTAATTGCCTCAAACTTGGCAACTTTGTGAACTTTTTTTTAAGCCGGCCACTCCCTGTAAGAAGATCTCTGTGTCTGTACCGTCATTGTTTTAACACTGTGTCACAACAGCAGTTACAATCTTCCAACTGTCAAGTACAGTACGCTTTAATTAAGTGTGTTTTACCTTGCTTTAGGTGGCTACCAAGATTCATTCGCAGTCGGGTCTCTGACGAGAATACACTCCTTGGTTATTGACAAAATGCATGCTTTACCCTTTAAGGTAAACATCAGTCTAGAATATCTGTGAAAAATAATATTGGTGTAAAGGGAATATCTCATGGATTAGATGTATTTGCTTTCACCCAATCAATCACCCTGTGTGAATTATAGTAAGACCATGTAAAACCTATTACCAAAGTCTGAATTTCTCGGTGATACATCATTCACAGAATCACCCAATCTAAGAACCACTTTCATTTCCAAATTTTTATCCAAGGTTCTGGAGAGTAAATATGCAATTTCCGGAATAAAAGTAGTGATTTTCTGTGTAGGTTTTATACATGTATTTATCATATTTTTATGGTAGTATAATGATGATATCTGTACATTACTCTTGCCGTACTTTCGTTCACCAATTTACACAGATTAATAAATGCACTGAAGGCAATGAGTGCTGATTTACTAATCCCTCCATCTTAATCATCTTATTCCATACAATACCTTTAATAACCCTCATAGCTTCAGCAAGTCTTTTACACCTTCTATGCATGAAAGAAGTGCACCTGTTGCAGGGTTGGCATATTTCCCACTTTTTGTCATATTTCCCGGACACTGTCCGATATAAAATTGCCTTCTCGTGTACAAAGTCAATGGGAGAAAATTATATTTCCCGGACGATTGGGTGGGAAATAAGATTCTGACCGGGAAATATGCCAACCCTGACCTGTTGTGCAAAAACTATAAATTGCATTAAGAAACCTGAATTGAACTGGAAGTTCACTTTAAAAATATGGCAAATAAAGCGTTAAAAATAAATCACATTGTTCTGCCCCAAGTCACGAATGTATCATCCCAACTCCTGCTAACAGTAAGCTACATAGGGAAATGTCCATTTACTTGTTTGGGCTGTTGAATGTTGATTACAGCAACTGTGTGTTTTAGTGAGTCATTATCATGTGAAGGAGTGACTACTTCAACCCATAAACTACAAACCTTTTGATGCTTTTAATCAATTAGGAGTTGTCACTTCAACAGATGTTCATCAAGAAGAGTTATATTCATGTCAAATGCTTTATTGACACTCATCATTTGGACTGAATATGTATCACTTTGCTTTAGCCATTTCCAAGTACAATAAGCTTGCAGCATTTGTGCATTAACAGTGATTGAACCAACCATAAGCCCTATATATGGTACATATGACCTGTCATAATATTGGGAAAATAGTCAAGTTGGTTTGGAAAATTTGATTCCTGAGATTTCAGTATTTTCTGAAAGAACATACATTCATCCATCATTTTTTCAAATTTGAGGGCCAGATGCCATTCAAAAATATGATTTTTCTCAAAATTAATTTGACCATTTTTTTAATGGGAGCTTGAAAACTTTGCTGAATTCCATCTTCACATCACAAGATTTACCACATAATTCTAAATGTACTTGCTTGTTATAATGGATTGTCCAATTCACAGTTCTCTTTTGGAAAGTGCCTGGGTTTACTGCACTTTTTACTGTACAGTTGCTAAGACCTCTCATTTTGCATGAATGAACACCAGACTTTGAAGTCATTTTTCTTCCTTTTCCAGATAATGACTTATGTGATGATCAAAATTTGTGAGTGGGACTTTAAATGGGGATTTGCACCATCCATCCTAGGCAAATTTTAACTTATTCTAAAACTCTGCTTTTAAACTGTAATCATATTTGTCCAAATTGTGGTGCATTTTATGGCAACAGGTCACATATTGCCTTCCCCTTTTAGTGGATGGCTGAAAAGACATATAATTATGTCTAGCTTTTATCTATGTGGATCCATTTTAGTTTTTCATTTCACATTCTTTTATTTTATCCCCCCCTTCCCAGTTGTGGGACTATTTGAGAAGAACCTATTTCTTTCTTCTTCTGTCATGAGTCTTAAACTCTTATGTTATTTTCTTGTTTTGTTTGTTACTGTAGGTACACATTTTTGTTTTACTCATGTGTTCCCCCTCCCCCACACACTTTTTTCAGTTTAAATGTCTGTATCCACCACTGTATTTTCTCCTGTATTCCTTTTCTCCTCACGTTGTAATTCATCTTTAGGGTACACCTGTTTACAAAGCTCCTCAAAAATGCAGGCCAATCACATGTAAAGGTTAGATGCCATGATTTTCAACACCATTCTTACAGGATTAAGGATTTGTTTTCTTCATCTGTAACAATGAAAGAATTGCATAGCTTGGATTGTGTTGCGTAAATGTCAAGGCAGATAAACAGTGCTTACTTCGAGGGAAGTGTATACCTACGTCCCATCAGGAATAAATGTAAGACAGATTATGCAATGAAAATATCGTGCTGACGGGATCACCAATCATTTACCAAATCCTCACGCCCGACTGAAATTAGCGTTGCAGCCGCCGTCCCGATCCCCAAGCGGCACAAAAATCGTGGTGTCCTCCGGTGAACCAACTCACTGCTCAGACCAACTTGTTTGCAATCTCAGCCGCGCATCCGTGAACAGACGATTTTCACACCCGAGTTAACAGGACGGCGGTGAAACTGGCACGCCGTCGACTGATTGGAGAGAGAGCTTTGATGTTTCAGAAGTGTGACGCATTTGCTGTGAAGTTGCTCGGTGCTTTTTTCTCCCCTGTATGGTGGTCTTGTCCTATTTCACACATTGCATGGGAATGCAAGTAAGTAGGACTGACTTGTAGTGACTTGGAGTGCAGTTCTTGGGGGATTTGGGAACTTCCTAGCTCAAATTTGATCTACTGATGCCGTGCAGGCAGGAACAAAAGAAAAATTAATTGGACAGATTTCCAACCACAGAGCTACAAGTCATGTATGCGTATCTGTCTGTTCATCTGTCTTTGTCCATGTGTTATGTATGTATGTGTGTGTGTGTGTGTGTGTGTACATACATACAGTATGTGTGTGTATATGGACAAAAAAAGAACCATAGGCATCTTAGTCTAACATTTTACATAGTATTTACATACATTGTACATTACATACATCAATAATTTTGATTAAGAATGAGATAAGAATGAATGTGATGATGTCAGTATATCCTGGGCATGGGAGCTTTGTGGAATTACTGGTTAATAGTCATAATATGCAGTGGTATTTTTACCTTTTAATTATTATTATTTAAATACCAAGTACCAGTATACAAACATGCCATCAGGTAATTCAGCAGATATGCATGTACACCTGTGCACGAAATACGCCCACACAATTACATGTCCCTCAATAACAGAGAATATTTTGCTGTCTTTCTGTATCTCCCCCCCCCCTCCTTCCGTGCTTGAACATTGAACACGTCATGCATATCGCGCAAACCAAACCGGCATGTAGCATGTCAGTCAAACCATTTAGTGCAAGGCACAACATACTCTATTAGTTGTTAAAACAGTGTATTTTCATGAAATGAACCTTTGATATAATTCAAATATTTTCATATTGCATCGGAGTATCTGTACTAAGCCTTTTCAAGTCTTTTTACCAACCTAATACAACAATCCCACTACTACTTTACCACCAAAACCACCATAAGATTCATCTGTTATCTAATGATGATGTGAAGTTAGTGTTGTGAAGTGGGACAGAAACACAGAGTGATCTTAGCTTTACATCTTGTGGTTATGTGTTTGTTTTTGCAACATTCAAATTAAATAAAAGACCCGCTGTCAAGGGACAATTCAGCTATAGGCAAGCTGCAGATGTATCCGGGGTGCCCCTTCCCCCCCCCCCCCGAACTCCACACACACTCCACCCTGCAGTTGGATGAACCACATCCATGTACATGGGGACATGGAGATTTTTTGGTTAGTTATCCCAAGCATGTGATCCATCATAATAAAATGACTTGAGCAGTTTATCTGGAGAAACACAAGAAAAAAAATAGATACTTCTCAATTGCTCTTGAAATGTTTGTAAAAGAAGTGTTAACAATTAGGCCATAATGTTTATTGATAATCCCCTGCATAATCTCCTATTCACCTCCTCCAACTGATGTCTAGAGATTAGGGGTAAATTTGGACAATTAGTATTCCTGATATACATGTATGAGAATAGAAACATAATAGATATAGTCTGGCTTCCAGACGTTTAGATTAACCCATCCTACATGTATATTGTTAAGGAAGAAACTGTTATCCTCAGTCAACTGCTTTGACTCAGACTAGCCAAAATATGATGGGAACAAAACAACAACAAACAAGGTTGGTGTTTCATTTATTAAAAGCATTTGATGGAATCATGAAAAAAACTTGTGAGGTGCTTTATAGATTAAGATAAATCGTACTTGAAAATGGGTCAATAATTCCAGCACTACAGGCAATCAGTCACCCAGCGAGTGAGATTTTATGATATTTAACTTTGTGCCGGCTAGTGTTAGGTTTGTCTTTCTTCATCACAGCGGCTTGTGGCCCGCATCCCTTGAGTGGGATTAACTGAAGTGAATCGGAAAATGAGCAGGAGAGCCTTCAGAGCATAGCCACTCAGGGTGATTACACGTTGCCATGGTAATGTGTTTTGTGTGAGCATACATTATATACCTTTAACATGAGATGGATATCCTTGTTTGGGTTATAATAGAGAGGAATACATGTATTACAGTAGGGAGTAGACATGACAGTTTTTACATTTTCTTTAATCTATAATTCAGTATTCATCAAGTCTTGATCTAAATGGATCATCCTGTTTTGTGTTGTAGTTTACCTTTCATGTCAAACATAATTGAGGTAATCAAAATTGATATCCACGACTGAGTGAGATAGATGAGTGTCATTTCAAGTTGTGCTGATTCCAGGGCCTAATGATTGATGAGCTGTTAAGGCAGGATTTGTCAGGATAGTGTCTTGAGTTAAGCAAAACCATTAATATTCAGAATTCATAGAATAATGTAAATTTGAAAAAGTAAGTTACTGAGGTAATCCATTTAAGTAGAAACTGATAACAGAGCTTGATTTTTACCTAAAGGCATTGTTGTTTTGTTGTCATCACATAAGCAATGTAGAAGGCATGTTGATGTCACCAAGTAGCAATAAGCCTTTGTCATTTGTATTAGTGCTGTTAAATTTCTGGCTGCAGCTGTGACATTTGTTGTGAAAGGGAAAAAGTTTATCCTTCTGTGATATGAAACTCCCCTAGGAAGGGGGGGGGGGTGTTCAGATATGAAATGCCAAAAAGCTGGGACACAGAATCTCAATAGTTTACTGGTATTAGAGGAAGAATTAAATGTATTGTTGTATCATTCATTATCAGGGCATATATAATTCTAATTCCACTAACAACATTACAGTTTAATCCAGTGATGCATGATAAATGACAGTATATTACTATACATGATGTTGAAAAAATAAGTGGAAAAGTGGATTTGCATATTGATTTGATATGCTGTAATTTAATCCTCTTGCAGTTCAATCTGAATGTAATAGATTTCTATTACAATGGTATCAACCAAATTGTAATAATCTTAACCAAAGTTCCTAATGTTCTTTTCCCCATTAGTGCTAATAGAGATGTTAAAACATAAAAAAATCCTGGTAATTTATTAAATTTTACGTGACTCATCTCTCTTAATTCTATTTAACTAGACTTTGCATAGAGTTTTTAAGCAATCCCTATATGTCAGCAAAACACACCCCCCTTATTAAATGAATTTATTAATGTCCATGTGGCAGGTGTATAATGTATAAACCACTTAAGTATTTATCAAAGAATTAAAGTGCATGTACATGCAGTACATGACAATAAACATGAATTTATCTCTTAAAATGTGTGCAGCAATGTATGCCGCAATGTACATGTATGACTCAGATCTTCATTTCAATAGTAGATACTGGTGAATTCAAAGTGGAACCACAATTGAATTGTAAATTTATGTATACTTTGTGGCATTATTATTCAGTAGATTCAGGCAGATGAAAATCACAGATTAAGCATGACACTAGCTTTATTTTTAAAGAGATTTGGGGTTTAGTCTGATAAATATGTTGAAAAGAGCATTGCAATTCAATATAAAGTTTGTGTTTTTCTTCAGAAGCATTGCTTGATACATATGTCACTTTGAATCTCATTTAGATTTGACAATTATTTGGTATCTTTAACAAGTTCAACCCTCACCCCCTCCCCCCCCTCCAAAAAAAAATAAATGAATAAATAAAGGGGGGGGATGGATAAACTGGTTGGTTTATTCAATGAAAGGTTTGCTGAGAGAATTCATGGTATTTTTGCATAATTTTGCTGTACTCTCTGTTTATAATCTCAAAATTAGCCATCTCCAGAATATAATAAGATGAAATGCTTGATCTGTAATTCTCAATAGCTCAGAAAAGAATGACCCAACCCAAATTGAACCTGTAACCTACTGCTTTCCGGACAGCAGCACTACCACCAGGCTACACTGGGTGATGGCAATGCCACGGTTAGCTAGATTCAAGTATCCACTAAAATAGATGTTCTTTGATAGGTAGTGGAGTGATTTTTCGTTTTTTTTGGGGGGGGGGGAGGGCTGTGCTCTCATGAAAATAATATTCCTGTAATAAGACAGAATGAATCTTAATATCCAAAGTGATTAGAAGCATGTTAAAATAACAACACTGGTTAACTCATGAAGACGGGTTGAGTTTGCTCTCTCACACAGTATTTTCATAGACCTTGACGACAAGATATTCTTGTGTCTACCGTCTTTAACCGGCGGTTAAACTAAAAACAAAGACATAAAATCATATTCCTGCACCAATAGAGAGTGGCCGATCTTCATCATTAGACTGCAGATACACGTAAAAATGAAATTATATTTACAGGAGAAATGATAATCGGGGAACAGGATGCGATAGAGGCTAGTGATGTCATACAGGCGTCCGATTCCCAGTGTGATTCTGTCATCTCATTGGAGATTTATGGATGTGCTGAGCACTATCGTCATCAGCGCAACTGTTTTGTTATGATTTTGAAAGTAGAACACATAAAATTCTGTCCATCTGCTACCTCAAGATATGACACTGACCGGATGTGTAATGATCACTGGTGAGGCTTGACCTGCTGAATTAGATCAAGTACCACCATGCCATTTGTACTCTGTACATATAAACATCTCTCTTCTACCTCCATGATATAAACCATGTACGTGTATTTTCCTGCATGTTGATACCTGTTTTTCTTTGCATTCCATGGTCATATATTCTAAATGAAAGTGAAGTACTGTTGATCAAATGACAAATGTATTTAATTAAGGGTCAGTGCACTACATACGTATGAATATTATACTGTACATGTGTAAATGAAGTGACTCATTAGCTCATTTTAAAACATACTTGTATACCAGCAACAGTTTTTAGTTTTAAAAGCTAAAAGCTACTTTCATGAATATTTACTGGTCGTATCACTTCCATTATGGTATCAAATTCACAAAATGAACTTAAATGTTATGTAACACACACTGATTACACAAAAAAATATGAAAGGGTTAACACAATATCTTTCTACATGATAAACAAATTTCGTAAGTTCACCTTAAAACAAAAGCTCGTTATGAGACCTGTGTTCAGTGTACAATTAAAGAATGCCCCCTTAAAAAGAAACAAAGTGGCTGCTGCTTCTGCAGTATTTTGGTCTTCCTGCTTTTTCATTTCATTATTGTAATAGAAGACAAATAGTCAGTTGGTGGTGGGGATAGTATTTGCAGGTTGCAACAAAGCAACCTTTCAACAACAACAAATAAAACTCTGTGGAAGACTGTTTGACTGGTTGTTTAAAATTTATCATAATTCATTCTGAAGTCAACAATATTGCTCTGACACAAGTCATTGGAATGGAATACAACTGGTAGACCAGTACATTTCAATATTTTCCAATTAAAGTGCCATGCATAACTTGTAAACAGCCTGTTGCTCAGTTATGTATTGCATGCACCATGATTCTCCTTTGGGACAGAATGTGCCATTTTGTATTCATGTTTAATACCATACAGTTTTGTTGAATTTCATGCTGGGCACGTTTTCATGTATGTCAGATTACTTTCATATAGAAAATGAAGATTTTTTTATGAAGAATTCATTTCTATGTTTTTACTTGTTCACAAATACAGGTATACGTTGTTTGAAAGAAAATGTTTTTGACAGATTTTTCAGAAATATATTGCTTTTTAGCAATAAATTGAATTGGTTTATAATGAATGAAAACATGATGAATTTCAATTTCAAATGGACATTTTTGTACTTCCTCAAAAAAGGGGTATGTACACTGACAAAAATGAAACCATTAATATTTTTTTTCTTATGTGAGAACTAATAAGAATTTTGGGGGGTAATTTTACCATCTGTTCAATTCATTTTTGTTGAGAAAAGATACTCAGCCATTATGTTGAAATTAGAAGTATGCATGTTGAGTGATCTGCAAAGCAGTGCAATATGAGACATGCACTCAACATGTAACTTTATTGAAAAAATAGTTTTAGGGGGAGGGGGCAATTTCTCTATTTTTAAGTCAACAGTATTTTTTTTTTGGTGTGTAAAAGGTAGTTGGTATGAGTGATGGCTACATTTGATGTTGTGAAGAAGTAATATTTGTAATATTTATTTCCATTGTATAATGGAAACATTAATGCAGACAAAACTGCTAGCTATAATGAGGTGTTATCATCATTTTCATGCAACATAATCATCAGTAATTTCCATAATGGACAGAAGACAAAAAAAAAGTGGAAACTGCATCACAGATCATTTTTTCCCGATGGATCAGCGACTGTGCGCGTGCATGAGAAGTTATGGAAACATGTCACTTAATCCATTTGAGCGGTTCTTCTTACTTCTCTGTCTTCCTCACCTTGTCATTAATACTTCCTCCCTGTGGTGCTATAGATTCACACAAACACATGATGGTGTAAATGGGTACAGTTGGCCAACTGTCGTTGTTTTCACTTCATGATTTAACTCATGTTCATTTTATGTTTTGCTTGTTTGCCATACTGCAAACCGCACTAGTAGTTTGTATGCGGATGTTTTGATTGCAACTTTGTATTAAGGGCCTTGTTCTCAGGCAATCTTTCTTAGAAAAGAAGTAGTAAAAAGTTGAGTGACAATTGGATAGATGAAAAATAATAAAAGGACACATAGAGTACACATGGAGGCTTGTGCCCTGAGTATAGTGCGTAAATGTTCAATTTTGTGTTCTGTGGTTTTGTTGAACTCACATTCCATGTGCTTAGCTGAAACAAAACAATGTGAAAAACACAGTAAAGTGTAATAGAATTTGATTCAATCTTTGCAATGTTTTGGGCATAATTATAATGTGCAATGATGCAGTGTCTGCTGAGTAGATGCAGGGAGAAGTAATATCCAATATGATGAAACAGTTTTTTCTTGTTATCTTAGTTGTAACTTAGATTTGATACTTTCATTGGTGTTATATATTTTTTGGCAGTGTCTACATTGATTTTCTGTGAAATTTTGTGACTCTTTTTCTGTTTTCCCACAACATGGTAAATGTATGGCCTTACCTAAATCAAATGTTTCAATAATTGTGACAAAGTCAAAGACAAACTACAGGGAGGCTTGAGCTTACAACCTCCTGAGTACTAGAAATTATTTAAAATACTTTATTAAAATACTTTTTAAAGGGCAGTAAATCTGCCAGACCAAATTGAAGTGATACATGGTATCAGATGGTAACTTGAAAGCTAATATCATATGCTGCATCCATCAGGCAATCTTTGTGGTCTAAAAGCAATGAAACTCCTGAGATTAAGAGGTCATTGGTTCAATTATCACTTGAGTTTGAACTTTTCTCAACAGTGATTTAAACATTTGTTGTTTTTCTCATTGATAAAGTGTCCAGCATCCACTTGATATTAACTCCATTCATGATGATTTATAATTGAACACTAGAAAGAAGAAACACTCATTTCTGAATAGCTTAAATTCACAGAAAAATAGCAGGACTGTTTTTTTCAAAGGTGATAGTCATGGGACATTACAAATAATATGAAGACAACATACAACAGCAGCAGCCACAACAACAACAACAACAATAACAAATACAAAATAATGATGAATGGTGGTGGTGATGATGATGATGATGATGATGATAGTAAAAATAATGATAATGACAATTTATGATAATGATGATAATAATGATAATAATAATAATAATAATAATAATGGTAATGATGATGATGATGATGATGATAATAATAATGATAATAATAAATAATGACCCTGTCCCTTTTTACATTAAGTAATTGCCATACAGTAACTATAAGCATCTAAAATGAGTACTTTCTGAATTTCTCTGAATTTCTTTATTTTTCCATACAAATTTCTACCAGCCTAAGATTCTTATCCAGCTGCCAAATTGGGACCTAGGCTATCTATATTTCTTGGAAGATATCAGTCAGTTAAAATCTCCTATTTTACCATTCATCATGGGCTGAAATATTTCTGGAATTTTACGATATTCTGCTGTTCATAAAGTCGAGGCACCATACTGGTTCAAACACTGGAAAACACTTATCAGATGAAATGATGGTCTTGATAACACTACAAGCTGTGCTTGCATTTTTAATAACAACTTGATGTGCTGATCAACAGTTACAGCCAAACACAAGCTTCACACAGATATTACTGGTACATGTAGCTTTAAATAGATTTATTCTGTCCGCGTTTCCCTGAGCATTTACCAAAATGTGTCAAAATTCTATCGCAAGTCGTTTCTGGTTGAGTAGCCATCTCCGTTTCAGACCGGCGAGAGTGCCGGCCAGTACC
>JZLH01S0499073.1:63392-76958 GCA_001188425.1 Eucidaris tribuloides
AATTCCCAAAGAAGGAACTATCAAGGTAGATATTAACATAACACATGGCACCATAAGTTTATCAATTAACATTTGTTAATAATTACATTTAACTTATTAAACATATTTATTACTTAATTTGTTATTTTGGTATTGCACTTATTACTAAATATTACATGTTGAACAGTATTCAACACTATAACTCGCCTGATAACCTGTGTGATATCCTCTGTAATGAGAATTTGTAGTACATGTTAAGTGATTATTTGTTGTGGATAACTTAAGTTGTATTGCAATTACTTATTGTGGCACTTCATTAATAATTAGAACAAGGATGTCAATTTAATATAATGTATTTTTCATTCAAAATGTTTTTCTGTACTTTCAGGGTCTTGGTGAAAGGTGAAAACTTATATAAATTATACATTTTTTTGAGTATTTTACATAATTTTTATTGCCTACGCCGTAAGTTGCCGATTGCATTATGTTTTGGTGCGTTTCCGTCCGTCGTCGTCGTTCCTTCCGTTTCCGTCCGTCCGTCCGTCTTACGGATCTCGTTTACGCATACTTGAGACCCCCGATCAGATTTTATGTAACTTAGGACCAAGTATTACTATGAAGCCACAATTTTGAACTGATTAGATTTTTGAGCTCAAAAGGTCAAGTCAAACGGTCACCTGCCTTAAATTATGTCTGTTTTGGTCGTACCGCCGATATAGTTGACAGCGGCTTCCCAGTCGGATTGTCATGTAATTTAGGTAGTATGTATTATGAGGCCCCATGAGCTGATTGATTTCTGGGCTGAAGTTCATAAGTCAAAGGTTCACCGGGCTTTAAATATTTCTGATTTTGGCTCGTTACCGCAGATACTGAGAACCCCTAATTCGGATTTTGATTTAACTAGGCCAAGTATTACTATGAGCACCATTAACTTGATTAGTTTTGGATCTCGAAGTCAAAGTCAAAGGTCACTGTGCCTTAATATGTCTTGTTTTTGGCTCGTTACCGCGATAAACTTTGAGTGGTGTGCGGATTGTTGATGTACTGTGAGTTGTATATGGCACAATGAACTGATTAGATTTTTGGGCTAAAGGTCAAAGGTCACCGGCTTAAATATAGTTTTTATTTAGCCTCGTTACCGCGATAATTGAGAACCCCCATTTGATTTTGATGTAACTAGCACGTATTACTATGAGCTTACAATTGAACTGATTAGATTTGGAGCTCAAGGGTCAAAGGTCAAAGGCTCACTGGCCTTTAAATAATGTCTATTTGCTCTTTACCGCGATAACTGAGAGGGGCTTCGTGGACTTGCTCATGTAACTTGGGTGAAGTACTGTATAATTTGAGCACCAATGAATGATTAGATTGTTTTGGGGCGTGAAAGGGTCAAGTCATACTCCGGCCTTAAATATGTCTTATTTTGGGCTTGTTAACGCGATAACTTCGAGAGCGGATGTCGCGAATTGTTGAAGATTGGGTGAAGTATTATATTATAAGCACCCAATAAATTATATAGATTTTGGAGCTGAAGGTCAAGGTCACCGAGCGTCTAAACAAAAAAATATGTCTGATTTGGGTCTTTACCATGCATTAACTTGAGAAACGGCTGTCAGTTTTTATAGTTATTTGGTGATTTATTATGAGCACCAATAAATGATTAGTTTTTGAGCTCAAAGGTCAAAGGTCACCGGCCTTAAATAGTGTCTATTTGGCTCATGACTGTATTAAAGAGTATGACTTTTCCGATTTTGAGTAAATTGGAAACGCTAATCTTTGTTATTAAGCCACCAATTTATGATTCGATTTGAGTTGAAGGTCAGAGGTCAAGGTCACAGCTTCCTGCCGAATTGAGCTCATTGTGCGTATATTTAAAACTGCTGAATTGGAATTTACTGTAACTGTTCAAGTCACATGCTGATTGCTTATTCATCTAATTTTTGCAACTGTAATTGAAGCTTTTTCAGATTACATCAGTTCGATGGGACTGCGGACTTGCGGGACGGCATAACCCATCGATCCTTCGCCGTCCAGTCGTAATCTGCTCTAGTTATACTTACATAAGTATTACATTAATTGATATGTTAATTGTTTCTTTAAATAATTTCTTTTTGGAAATACCCTCAATTAGGACACATAGTTCGTAATTATCCGTTGTCTTAATTATTCAGTCAACATGCTCCTATCTAGCTGCGGTATTCATCACAATGGCACAAGGCAATGTATACAAATACGTCTTTTATATCCCATATAATTAATCCCCAGAGGGCTGTGTTATTAAATCTCATTCATCCTGTCACCTCAGAGCAGCAGAAAAGAAAAAGGGGAAAAAGAAGGAATGTTTGTACGACACAATACTGAGAGTCTCGGGTATATGAATATTCAAACTGCCTTTGAAACAAATAAGTGGTAATATAATATCCAAGAAATTGACTTGAAAGTTGTGCATCATTCCTACCCGCATGGTTCTTGTTTGATTTGGATTCATCTATGCAGATATTTTGGCATGCTCTGCTATTTTTTTTTAGATAAGGAGGAAGATTAGTAATTGAAAACGCTAGAAATATTTCACATCCATCATCGTCCAAGATATTTTGTGCAAAATTGTTTATTTGAATTCCAATTACTAATGGTATTTTTAATTTAAAATTGTTCAATTACTGTCTGCTTCCCTGTATTGGGAGCTTTGATAAGTTATTGTTGTTAGTCATTATTAATTTGACATTAAAATTGGAGCAAACATGTTATTATGACTCTGCTAATTGTTATTATAGTCTTAGTCTAGTTATTTATGGCATCAACTGTCAATTAATTATGCAGGCTTATGATGATACATGAGGCATAGTCTCCTGATCTCTTGTTAGTGTAGGCGAATTTTTTCATGTAAATGATGAATTACACATTAGAATTGATAGTCAAATGAATTATGGTGTTATTTTATGAATCTTATTGTCTTAAATTGCTATGTTTAGTGCTGGTATAAATCTTTTAATGTTAAAATTTATTGATTGTACTTGAGGGAATCAATAGAATTACATATACATGGTACATATAGTATTGAAGCCCAGTTTTAGTTTTTGCGATTTTTTTTTTTATTTAAAGCTTTATGCAGCAAGTCATTATTCACAATACAGATTTTAATTCTTTTTTTTTTTAATTTAATGAATGAAAAATCGATTATTTTGAATATTCATGAGATCATTATCGTGTATTTGACATTTTTTCAACAATCGTGTATTTCGATTTATTAAATATCGCCCAGCACTAACTGTTAATTCTTAATATGATGATTTGATCTTGTGAAGTAGATAACTTCATTTTTTGGTGTTGAATTAAAAAGGATACAATCGTTAATTATTGTGTATGTTTAACCAGACAACTATTTAATATATTTATTTGTTCCTTTTATTGTAGAAAAAAATGTTATGGAGAGTATGGTTCTACTAACTTATCCGTTTTGACCAGTGCAATGTCACGGACTTTGTGCTTGTTTTTTTGTAATTTCAATTGTATGTTTATAACATTGTCTTTGCCTCCTTCTTGCATTATATAATGGCGTTATGGGTATATGTCCCTAACTATACATACACAGAATGTATTAATGCATTGGCAGCTTGTTTAATTACGTTTTACTGCTAGTGTTTATGTGGAATCATAGTTAATTCAAAATGTGTCATACTGAAGTTGAACGGCTTTACCCATGCCTTCAGATTCTGTAATTGCACATAGATGTTGATACAGGACATCCAGTTAATTAGCTAAGTTAATTTATATAAGTAACATTATGATAAGGGTAAGTTAGATATTCATCTATATTGCTATGAGATGACTCAAAATGTTTATAAATGGAAAATGTTGCAGCTATTGTGTATAATACACATGAAATTGCTGCAAACAAAAATATTTGAAGTTAACCTAGGCCCACTTCACTGTTATTTTATGTTTCTATTTTTTTTTTTTTTATTTTTTATAGGAATAAAAAATATGTTTATAACTGGTTATCTTAATCACATTGTTTCTAAGCAAATTGCTTTTCAAATGCTTTCAAGTAAACTGAATTTAACATTTTTCCTATATTTTAACACTTCGTGCTATCGGCCGAACGCTGTTCGCCAGGTTGAATCCTCAGCGTACTATCGGCCGCGAACCTGTCGCCGGAAAGGACAATCGATCCATATCTTTTAATTCGGAATGCATGTTCACTGAAGTTTTCCTTACAATGACATTTATCGTAAAATGAATACATAATAAACAAATAATGATTAAAGTATTTGTTTCATAGCATTGTGATTTTACAAATTACAATTTGAAATTATCACATTAGTCCGAAACATCCAGTCCTGGTTAACACACCTGATATTTACCCAGCACCCAATTGTTAATGTTCATGTTTGCGTAATCAATCCCCCCACAATGGGTTATACATGTCATGTATTGTGACTGGTAATTTTCAATAATTTAATAAACATGTTTGTGATTAGCTGTGTTAATCTATGTCAATTGATAACTATGAAATTTTGTATTTATTTTTATCAGTAATATCTTTGATGTTTTTCATGTTGTATGCTGTGAGTGCGGTAAAAGCCAAAATGTTCATTTTTCATTATAGTTATATTCATCTGATTGAAGTGTTGTGATATGTTTCTAAAAACGATAGTTTATATTTTGTCACAAAATTTCTTTGTATTTTTAAACTTTGCTCTACCAAAGTCACATTTCAAATTTTAAAAAATATTTGTATTTATTTTATATTTACTTTTATTTTTATTATCTTTTAGGGGGGGTGTAATCGGGGGGCATATCTTAAAGCACTGTATTAAACATGTTTCGTTAAAAATCTGGCTACATGATTCCCATTTTACTAGTTGTCTTTATACATCTCAAAATTGAAGCCCTGAAAAAATTTCAGTAAAACAATCATTTTTATGCTTAAAAATGAAATCATGAGACCATTCCGTTTATCTCCTAGACTTGTGTGTTTCAGAATTTCCTACGCCGATATCAAATTAACTGTGCAATTTGTATCTGCGACCTATTTATAGTGACGCATAACTGCTCCAAACTTTTGTTTCTTAGGTGTTTATTTGTCCATTCAAACACTGTCAGATATGTTCGATAGCAAAGTTCAAATTTTTTAAACGGGTCTTTCACGTGTTATTAGTGTCTTTAAAGAAATGGGCAAGATTTGCACTCAGTCTAAGTCTCTCTTATGATGAAACACCTACATTTTTACTGATGCAAATGTATTTATTATAGTGAATTTATCCTCAGTGTTTGGTTGGAGAGGAAGAGCAACTTTAGATTCAATATGACCATTAAAATAATTGAACCTAAATTTATTTATCACTTTGTACCCTAAATTTTCTTTGTAATATTAGGTTGGATTTCCGATAGATATGAGGCTACAAAATTTTACTTCCCATCTTCAAGCAAAACCATGAACAAATTATTAGAATGAATTGTTAGCTGTTATTTGAAGATAGCTTCCTAATTCTATTAATCCTTCATGCCCATTTATCTTGTATTTTAGCTCCTGTAACCACATTATCTGTAAAATAGTTGCATTAGATTAGGAGCACGTAATGGAGCCACTTTCTTTCATCTAGAGTTTTTAAGAAGTGGAATTTGAAAGCAGTATGCATCTTCTAAGTTTCATTTTTAAAAGATTTGTTAGCATGGATAAGCGTTATACTTTCGTGCTCTTCGTGGGGAGTTATGTGCTAAATACACTCCATTACCCTAGAGTTTTATCTTACATTCCAGACCTCATCCAATACGTGTATAATTTTATTCTTCCCAATTGACCTTATTTTGTGGCCTGCGTTCATTATTATTTTATGCATCATCTGCATTTTATTTGCAATGTAGATTTTTTTTTATCATTACATAATATTTATTTTTTCATGCTAAGAATAGGAAATAAATTTTTTTGATGGGTAAATATGTTTTTTACATAATTTTGTTTTAAATGTTATCTAATTCAAAAATTTCCTTTTACAACTTTGGTTTCGGCGAACTGTTCCCCACGTACACATCATCCGTTACTATGGCACTGGTTCGCGATGAAGTACATTGATCCATTTACTTTTAATTCGAATGACAAATGTCCTGAAGTTGCTATCCAATGACATTTATCGGGAAAATATATACAATGAACCAATAAAATGAGTTAAATTATTGTCTCGATATCTTTGCAATTTTACATAATCGTAACAATTTGAAAGGTTAATACACATAATCTGAAAACATCCAGTCCCTGCTTAACCCTTGGATTTTTTACCCAGCACCAAAGTTGTTAATTTTGCAGTGTTACACTATTTTTTTTTATGTGGCTATCTCAGTCTGTACTTTGATTATTTTGTATTTTTTGCTGTCCATAACATAATATGTCATTGTTATGTAGTCTTTCAAAATGACCTACCATTTAAAATGTTGAATTGACCTTTAATTTTATTTTATTAACAATTTATTGAACTTTTTGAAAAATATGGACAAGGTGCTCAAATTATTATATATATTATAAATGGAATAGTTATTTTAGTTGAAATTTGCACATTCAATCAAGTATCTCTGTTTTCTGCTTGATATAAGGTAATGTAGAAGTTTAGGGACCATTAAATGAAATTGAATGACAAGAACATTTTTGTTTGTTTTCCTTGTTTATTTGAGAATAGATTGGGACATTGTGGATGGTGATTAATTGTGTATGCCATGACACATGTTTCATAATACTATCGAACACATTCTGAAATATATATGTTTCTCACCTTGAAATGTCTAAAAACAGTGTCATACATGTAGGAAAGTATGTCTGCAGTGACGGTGACAACACACAATCAAATTTGATGCTTCAAACTATATATCCTTCTTCTGTTAGAGTCACAGACAAAATCAATGCCTCATCTATGTTGGATCCAAATTTTTTTTGTGACAAAACAATCAGTATGTATAATTGGAAAGCAATTACGTGCAAGTAAAATGTATGACACAGTCCTCGGAACACTAAAATGCTATGAGTACAGCGGTCATTACTAGTTGAATATCCATTTACAGCAATCTCATGTTCTGTTATTAATTACCACTGATGCATGGCCACTGATTAATTTATCCATTTTATTATTTCTTTTGTTTGATCATTCCTTTTTTTTTCCTCTCTTTCACAGGGTGGGCAATGCTGGACACCTAACCTGCTCTAGGTATGCTATTCTCCCTAGCATTCCCTCAGTCCATGTAGGTATCAAACAAATCGGATGATGACAAAACGGTCCACGGCAATGCAAACTAGCAGCATGCCCAGTGGTGTATCTAGGAGTCCTTTGAAGAAGGGGGTTCCACTTGCCTCACCTTGTATCTTTGGTGGAAATCTGTCCTAAAACCAGTGGGGATACCAAATGAATGTGGCAAGCTCCCCTTCCCCCCCCCCCCCCAAAAAAATAAGATGTTCTCAGTCCCAGTGGCATGTTGTTGTAGGGTGCAAAGAAATGTAGCAAACAAAACAACAAACTAAAAAATAAAGAATGGTCCTCAGTCCCATTGGCAGGTTATTTGAAGGTATAAATGATTGTGGGTTGCTGTAAGGTGCAAAATCATGGATGGGGGAGGGGCATTTGATATTGTGTCCTCCATCTGTCAATGCGTGGGGGATACACATCCTCCTTGTCCCCCCTCCCCCTAGACTCCCTAGGTTTCCCATCCACCCCACCACCTAAAAACGAGAGAGAAAGGGGGGGGGTAATGTTAATTCCTTCAGCCAGTGTCATTCCTTCATTCCAGTGTTTCAAAAATAGAAAAAAAATCCTGGGAGCAGGGGGGGGGGCTTGGGCCCAGGACCCCCACCCCACTACACCACTAAGCATGGCTCCAGACCAATCCAGGCAGTCATCATCACAAACATCATTATTTCACAGACCATAGTCAGGCTGTAAACATTGTATTGATAAATGGATGATTAGATTGGCCAGCCAATGTCGGGTAACTTGTCTCTCGGTGACCTAATTTTTGCATGGGTTGGGGATTGCGTCAATTTTTTACATCATGTTACTGCTGATGTTCAGAATGAACTGATGAAATTTTATTTAAAAATTGATACAAATACTGGTTTGATGTGACAATTTGTTTTGTTTAGTTTAAAAAAAAATAAGGCTGACCGAAATCAATTGAATGAATTAAACATTCATCCTATAGACGTGAAAAGTGATTGTTTAATTGTTCATAGTTTTGTCATTATAGTAACATTCATCATATTTTTATCAACAAAAATATATAAAAAGGATCAAATTTTATACAATAGTTTCAAAGGAAGATAATACAATATAGTCCTTTCTTATGAAATACAATCATGGTTCAAACCACTGGTTGCATAAACGTTTATCCCTGCATATAATGCACACATATTCATTAGTTTTGGAAATGATACCATAACATTATGTATGACTGCCACATCTCTGTGAAAACATTCATGTCTGCATGCATACAACCACTGGGGAACCATCATAGCGATTAGCCTTGTGAGGTAATATCTAAAGTGAAGCAATTTGATGCAACATGTAATTGGCAGTTGTGGATGGATGTCCGGACTTACCATGCACATTTTACTTCAGTGCTCCGTGTAGAGGGAGAATGTGTTATGTCTGTATGTAAAAACAGGAACAGAATCCACATTATTTATTCAGGAGTTTTTGTTATCCCATGTTTGTACACCTACAACCATACTATTTACCGAGAGGGGTTGTTTCACATGAACGCATGCCTCGGTGCAAAGCTTGGGGATATTTGTTCTGGAGAGTGTAGCAACAGCATGTGTGGAGAAGGGAACTTCCGAGCTGCTTCCAATAAAATTGAGTATATTGTTGTCATAGCAACAGCTTTACTGTCACCTTCAGGTATTATGTGGTTGGGCATATGTTACGGGAGGAAAACTTGAAGAAATATATGTTGTCAAGTTTTACGTTAAAGCCCAAGTATAGTGTTGGTAAAGTGGTAAAAAAATCAAATTCTGTGCAATCCTGTTTTTTTTAGATAGACCTATCAATGCCCAGGAAATTGCTTGCTCTGAAACTCTTTTGCTCAAAATGCAAAATATTGGGGGGGGGGGGAGGGGGCGACCCCAACCATTTCCTATAGGTAATGTACATACCGCTACATGTTCTCCAATAATTTAAACATCACAATTTGTCATAACAATTTTTCAGTAGGTTTGATGTTGTTTTGTGATGTCTGGAGTGACAACAGAATACTTAATGAAAGATTGACAAAAAATTTGTCTGATCGACCAAACTATTCTTGGACTTTAATATTTAATTCCTCATGTTCAACGACTAACAGAAATTTATTTGATTGAAAGTGCAGTAATTTCAATAACAAAACATCCATCAAATTATAAGTTCCCAGTTTATTTGGCATCATAACTGTTGTCTTTATTGTTTACATTTGGAGAAACCCTAGAATGTAGGTAATATTTTGAATGTTTTTTTTTTCCAATCCCCTGCAGTATCTTGCCTGTCTTCCTACCAGTTCCTCCAGAGACAAACTTGCCTTTGATGTCGGTCTCCAAGAGTCATCCCTAGGTGGGTGTGGATGTTTTTATGTTTGTCTGTCTGTCAGTCTGTCTGTGTGTTTATAAATGGCCCCAATCATGGACCTTAATCAGGAGTTTTGAACAAATGTGGATGTCCATGGTTGTGCGGCTTGTGCTAATTAATCAGTCTTTACAAGTATGTGTGTGTTTGTTGTGTGCTATGGTGGTCGTTGTGTTGTGTGTATTGTGGTGTGTGTGTGTGTGTGTGTGTGTGTGTGTGTGTGTGTGTGTGTGTGTGTGTGTGTGTGTGTGTGTGTGTGTGTGTGTGTGTGTGTGTGTGTGTGTGTGTGTGTGTGTGTGTGTGTGTCAGTCTGTTTGATAGGTGTTCTTGGTTTATGACGCAGGTTCATTTTAACTTTTGTACAATCCATATTTTCTTGCGATTTATTTGATTGTAACATTTACATGGGTAAAAGTTATCATTTAATCAAAGCAGAGTAACACATCAATAGAAAGTCAAAAGTTTCATTCACCGAATTTGTAGATATAACTTGGTGAGGGGAATTAGCATTGTACTTTGAATAGTAATTTTAATTACAGGACAATTCAATTTGAGTTGGTATCAACAGATAAAGCAGTACTTAACACTTTGGGTGCTGGGCTAAAAATCCAGGTGTGTTAACCAGGGACTGGATTGTTTCAGACTAATGTGTATAACCTTTCCAAATTGTACGATTTTCTGTAAAATCGCAAATGCTATCAAGACAATACATTTTAACTCATTTATTTGGCTCATTGTGTATTCATTTTACGATAAATGTAATTGGTAGGTACTTCAGTGACATTTGTCATTCGAATTTAAAGATATAGATCCGATTGTCTTCTCGGCGAACAGGTTCGCCGATAGTACCTGAGTGAAGTCAACCCTGGGCGAACAGGTTCGCCGATAGCACTCAAAGTGTTAATTATTGCCTGGAGAGGTCAAATGCATTATGTTATAATCTCGCATTATATCAGTAATATTGGATTGCTAAATGCATCAATTCATTTAAACACAATGGAATATTACAGTTTTACCAGAAAGTGAAATAGTAATGCTTGTATCACATATAGGGATATTCAGTTGAAATTGTAAATTATTGACTTGCTGGTCACGTCATGTACACATACTGTCAAATCAATGCATGTAAGTTTCTCACAGAGATATCAACCCATTGTTTGCAGGGTATTTCTGATGTTGTATCCGTCATTGTAAGGTTGTTAAATTCTGGTTGGTCAATTGAACATCACATGATTGCTGATAATTCCCACTATCCTTGGAATAGAACTTGACAGCCATAGGTAGTACTTCAAAGCCGTAGGTAGCAAAATATAATTACGGCTTTGAAGAACGTCAAAACCGTAGTTAGCACTTCGGGAACAAATGAACCGTACGCAATTTTTTTTTCATGCATGTGAAAGACATTTTATGTGATAAATCTGTATGGAGGTATAGCAAGATTTAAGATTAAAACTAGATTAAGTTTGTAGAGTTTGAGTTAAGATTACTGTTAGAATAAGAATAAGGATTAAATTAGTGGTTTAAATTATAGGTGTATGAAATTGGTACTCCGACTTACTAGAATATACGTTAACAGAATTGAGTCCCCTATCCTTACTGGAAATAAAAATGTCGAGCAGCTGCATCTATTGTAAACGTGGGTGTAAATGTAACAAGACAACCGGTAATGGAAGTGAATTTCCTTTTTCTTCTTTTTCCGACTTACTTTGTGCAGTTTACCTGTTCGATGACGGATATAAAACAAATATATGTTCTGGACTGAGAGTCTCTTTTTGAAACTATGACGCCCTCGGTTACGTAGACTGTTAACTATTTTCCCTCTGGGCTGCGGCCCTCGGGAAAATAGTACAGTCCACGTAACCTCGGGCTCATCATAGTTTCAACTAGAGACTCTCGCATCAGTTCATATTTGTATAATATACACTGAGCTGAGAAGCAAGATTTGGCAGCAGAAATTTTACATCAGAGTTCAAGCTTTGAGGATTACTTTAAAGAATATCTTAATGTATAGAATGGATAAAACATATACTTCTATCCATTTTCTTCAAAGATAATGTGGCAGTAATAAAATAATGGCTGAAAAATTCCCTTCACATACTTGGACTAACTTTAAACATGAAGCTGAATTTCTTTATGGGAAAGCATTGTCCAAGCTTAAATATACATGGGATACTTCTCCAAATGAGTTAAATGTTAAAAATGTGTGTGTGTTTAAATAGTTTCCCCTCGATGTGAATTTAAGACAAGTATAATGACATTCCATGTTCATCCTTTATTTGGTTTGACATGCAACAGTCCAGTAAACAGAGATACCATACCACATCGGACACTACAGAAATGACAGAGTTTCAGTCGAATGGAAAATGCGAGAAAATCTCATCAAAACTGGCCATCAATAAAAGGAGGCAGGTCCGCAAAGACCGCAATCCAGCGCTTGAAATGATTTACGATCCTCAACAATGGCGTAATCAAGAGTGAATTCTCTTGATTGTTAAACACTCGTCCGTTTGGACAGTAAGATGATCTCACTAATTCATCATGTGGTCTGTCCGAGTGTTGACATTGCTGATGCAACATGTACCAACTCTTTTCTCCGCTTGTATTTCAGTTGGTCATTTCATATTTCCACTTATATGTTGCAATAGAAACCCCCACTCAGGTAGTTGCACTCTCTATCAAGAGTTAGTGTATGTTTACAGAAGATGTTTGCAGAAAAAGAACTTTGTGTGTGGATATTTATGCTTTTTGGTATCTTGAAGATTTCCATCCTCCATATTTTTTTTTCTACCAGATACAGACCTGGACAAGTGAAATTTTATAGTGGTCGTATGTTTTACTTAGCTGGTGAATTGGCATGCTGCCAGAACTTTTGTTTAAATTTCATTTTACTGTGATTGGTGATATATTGGACGTAGGACAAACTGGTCATTGGAAAATGAATAAATTCATGTACATTAAATTTTATGTCATTTTTATTATCTTATACACTGATTAAACACATAATAGATCACTAATAAATAGATTTAACAAAATAGATATCTAATATATGAACTAAATAAATTTATGAATGAATAAAATAATAATTTAAACACCTAAAGAATTGTATTTATTATAAGATGTCAGCCTCATCCCCATCTGATATTACTTTTGACATGCACGTAACAAATACAGCTCAGGTATTGTTTACAGGAACAATAACTTCCTGCATGCAAAAGATAATTTATCTGCAAGGATATGCTTTCGACAGTAGCATTATTGCCTGAAGATTGCTAGCAAAAACAGAGAAAAGTAGAAAGTGACTGATAAAAGTAGAAAATAAGGGAAACTCTGGACATTGATGGAGCGGTTGAATGTGAAGTGTTCTGGTGATGTTGATTGTACTGACAGCATCTTGTAGCAGCATCAAGGCTTTCAAACAAAAACCTTCAAGATTGATGGTCACTTTTGATGGAAATCTGCTTTCTCTAATAAACTGGCTCACTGAGGATTTAGTTAGTACTTCAGTCCCCAAGTATTGAAATCTTGGATAGAGTTAAAGTGGGATTATACTAAATTGCTCAACAACAAACTTTGCTTAATATATTCATTCTTGGTTCCTAGAATTTCAAGACAACTTTTTATGCCTCCGCCCCGTGAAGGAGCTGGAGGCATTATGTTTTCAGGTTGTCCATCCGTACGTCCGTACGTCCGTGGGTCCGTGCGTCTGCACTTTCTTGTGAACAAGATTACTGAAGAACCGCTTGAGGGATTTTAATGATACTTGGGCCAAGGATGGGCCACTAGGCAAGGATGAATTGATTAAATTTTGGGACAAATCCGTCAGGGGTCAAAGGTCAATGAACTTTGTCCCAAAATGTCATTTTCTGCCTATAAGTTCAGTAAGGAGTGCTCACTGTTGTTGTTATTTGGCTGTTAGGTTCAAAACCAAAAGACAGATATTTTGGTAGAGTCACAGGGGTCAAAAGTTAATGTCAGGGGTCAAAGATCAATGAGTTTGTCCAAAAATGTT
>JZLH01S0499073.1:80433-102768 GCA_001188425.1 Eucidaris tribuloides
TTAATGTTTGAGAAAAGAGCACCATCTAATGCCTATCAGTTTTCACTTCAGTCTGGCTGAAGTAATTCTATATTTTCTCAACCAAATATGTGAAGTCTGTTCATGCATGCACAGAGACGTATGCATGTACTATTGTTCAAAAATCCCATGCGACATTTGATGGAATTGTCATGTTTATATTTGAAAATGTATGTTAAGAAGTGGTATTTGCATTATCGAATGAATTCAGCTTTGTGAGAATGTAATCGCTCAAGGGAACCCACAGTGTGATTTCATGGTTGTATGTTCACATGTAGTCATGCATCTGGGTATCCAATAGTGAACAGAATGAATGAGTACCGTACATGTATGTGACATTGTAATGTGGGATGTCGCACCTCTATGTACACAGTATCAAATTCCTAGTATACGGAACAAGATCACTATATTTTGTAATCATTTGATTTTGTGTGTGAATGCAGCATCAACCATGAGAAGAGTAACATGTGATTTTACACTCAATCAAGTGGTATGTGTAGGTAGTAAATTTGGCATGGTAACTGTTTCAACTACAACTTTTACCATTTATGAATTGTTAGTAGGTGTCACCTTATGAAAAAACTACAGTTACTGTAAAACACTAGATACTTTCGCAACATGAAACTTTCGCGGAAAGGGGTCGACGGCCATTTCGCATGCATAAATCTTTCGCTAATCACAGGCCATGAAAATAAAATATAGCAAAATTGCTAGGAGGAAATAGTTGGGTGTTTTATTAATAAATTATCACAACAATTTACAGAGAATATTTGAAACACCTTTTTATCAACAAGTGCATTGCGACCATCGTAGGTAATCATGCACTTTTACTCTATAATCTCAAGTAATTTGACTTGTACGGAAACAGTACTTGGTCTTGTATTGTTTTTGGCATTAAAAAAAATGTGTAGAAACAAGCTTTTGCGTGCATTTTACTTTCGCGAATCTTGACTCCTCGCGAAATTCGTGAAAGTTAAATGCTCGCAAAAATTTCTGATTTTACAGTATTAGTAAGGGAGAGTTGGAAGAACTGATACACTTCTGACTTTAACATGTGTGATCGTGTGTGTTTATTTGTATTTATAGTATATATGTGTGTGTTTATGTTTATTAGTGTGTATGTGTGTATGCATTTGTTTATGTTCACGTGATGTCCTTTTCATGCTGCATGGCTTCAGTCATTAATTCCTGAAGCAAATGTTTCTGAAAACTGGTTAATAATTTGTTCCATGAAAGTCATAATTTATTAGGAAAGACACAGATTATTGCATAAAAACAAATGCACACAGCACGGGAAATGCTGTTTGTTGAGTACAATATGCAAGAATCCGTTATGCAACTCACGCAAGTGTTGCTGGATTGCAGTTTGAATGATGTAAACGTTAGCTAAATCAATAAATTATTAACTACAGTGCACTTAGGAGCAACTGTTGCGGATGATGCATGTTGGTAGTTATTATTTTGCAATGAAGACTTAATAATTTCACCATTAGTAACTAATTCAAGTGGCTGTATCTAGGTACAGGCATAATCATAAATCTTAACTCCGCAGCCATGCACAGCACTTAAATATCCCTGAACCAAGTGACTCACTTACAATAAATGTTGCATAGTAACAATATAAACATGAAGTGAATATATTTTCTTACCTACAGCTGAATGAAATTCTGTGTAACACATTTGTAATTGAATTATGTTTAATCTACTTTGCAATTAAAAGATTTGAATGAATTTAATGTATTGTAATGTATCATAACCTGTTCAGGTCTATTGAATGTATTTCCGATGGCCATAACTAATGAAATAAAAGTTATAAAGTAGTAGTAGTGGTATTAGTCATAGGGGCAAACATTATGCAGGAGTTAAATGCTCCCCATTGCCTCTGTGACCCATTCCTCATTAAAAAAAAGTATTGGTTGTAGAAGGGCCCTGTAATAGATAGGTTCAAAGTCCGGATTTGAAGGGCATTTTGGTAACCATGGAAGTAAGTTGCCTCATCTTCCAAACCATCAGTAGTATCATGGTTTTATCTCAGATATATGGAAATAGAAAAAAAATATATGAAATACATGTTGCCGTGAATTTTCCTCTTGCTTAGTATTTGATAGAACTCAAATTTATATTATTTCCTACTTTTAACCACAAATTGTCACATTTATTTCATCTGCTTTTCCATTTAAAAAGTACTTAGAAAGTAAATCAAATCAAATTTCCTCTCATAATTTTATAGAAAATGCCATCAATCTGGTACATGTATCTGATTATCCTTTATTCTTTCCCTTGAAATTATAGGCCTATGTTAACATGCTTGTCTATAACATTTCTGGACTTTGTTCAATGTACATGTAATAAGTACTGTCCCATGCATTGACAGTAATTGATCATGACTTGGGCTTGTTTATTCTCCATTTTAGTGTGATATATAATCCTCTTTCATTTCCTTATTGAAATGTCAATAAGATAATATCAAATCAAAACATTTCACAACTGATATTACTCAGAGATTCTGACATCAATGTTGTATTTGTATATCTGGAAGAAAG
The DNA here is from genome assembly GCA_001188425.1 of Eucidaris tribuloides. Lineage (NCBI taxonomy): Eukaryota > Metazoa > Echinodermata > Echinoidea > Cidaroida > Cidaridae > Eucidaris > Eucidaris tribuloides. The sequence continues at coordinate 82,995 of JZLH01S0499073.1, forward strand.
CTATGCCTGCAGCTCATTTTCAGTGTGTTGAAAATAGAAGTAGTTGATCTAACATTCTAAGAAACGCAAAGACATGAACGTCACTAAATAGAAAAGGGGATCTACCAATTTAGTTTAAGAAAATAACATGAAGAAACTCAACACTAACAAGATTATCTTCTCAATTCAGCTGATGAAAAAGCTTCCAAGATCAGATGAGGCAAGAAGCACACAAAACTAGTCTCATGAATCTATAGGAGGCATGGGAGATGGACTTTGTATGTGTGTACCTCCCCGTGATCCATGATGTCTGAAATTGTTACTCCAGGTTGAAAGTAACAACCCCAAATGTACTTTAAATTTCATGTATAAATCAATACAATCACTGACATGGTTAGAATGTTGCCTTTAAAGTTGTTAAAACCACAGGCTAACATTGACCACAGTTTTAAAAAAATGTGAGTTACATAATCTTCCATGTTCTAAGTGACTTTGATAAGGTCTAAAAATGAAGCCCTGAAAAAAATGTATTTCAAAATGATGATATAGTGCTTTAAAAAAAAGTGAAATCTACAAGCACTTGAGTTGTCAAGATTCACCTGCCCATTTCCTCTCATGGACTTGTGTGTGCAGATCTAGGATATTTTATCCACCACCAGAGTGGAAATTGTTTATTCATGCATATCTTGCCAGTGACAGGATTCACCCGCCCATTTCCTCCCATAGATTTACTGTGTATAGATCTAGGCTATTTTATCCTCCACCAGAGTGGAAATTGTTTATTCATGTATATCTTACCAGTGGCAGCATAACTTTCCAAACTTTTGTATTTTAGGGTGTTTATTTGTCTTAAACACTACTATGTAGCTCAGATATCAAAGTTCGACAATTTTTTTCAATTGAAGCTCAACAATGTTAGCTTATTACTTTAATGTATGTACAATGTATGAAATAAGACAAGCAATCTAAGGCTTTCTGAATATTTCAAAATACCTAAGATTACCTGTCCATTAAATTTAGTTCCTGCAGGACTTAGTAATTTCCCAATAAAATTTCATTTCACCACTTGAAACAGTTAACTTTGAAGTTAAATTTCACCCAAATATACAGCGGTTTGTCATGTTTTAAAGGACAGGTAATCTGAGGTATTCTCAGGCAATCTGCAGACAGCCTTGGTTGTCTTGTTGTGGTATTTTTGTACACCACTGGTAATGTGCGAGACAAAGCATCGTCTTTCAGAGTTTGTTTTTGTCTTACAAGCTTATGACAGTCAATATCAATTCCTTTTGTCTTAATCATCAGCTGCATTACTAATGTAATAATTATTTGTTCATCTCACAGGAGAAGCTTGCTGGTGGACGATACATCCCGTCTCCAAGCAGAGGTCAGAAGGTGAGAAGGTCAGAGTTGGAGATGATCTCATCCTAGTTAGTGTGTCATCAGAGAGGTATCTGGTAAGTGAAATATAATGTGCTATCATTTCTCATCCCGAGGTTAAAGATTCACTGTCAAGGAAGAATGGAAGAGGACCCTCCTTTGACTCAAATATGGGCACAATGCATTATCAGGAGCCTTGGTTGTGTGGTTAATTACGGCTCTGGTTATACCCCCGGCAAACGAAGTTTGAAGGGGGTATATAGGAATCAGCGTACGGTCGGTCCGTTGCAAATCTTGCGGATCGAACTACTTTTTCAGTTTTCAACCAATCCTCATGAAAATTGGGTCACACATTGGTGTTGAGGTAAAGATGTGCAAGACAGAATTTTCGCATGTGTTGGAAACTGCGTTGCCATGGTAACGGCAAATTATAGCAAAAATCAGGTAAAAATCTTGCGGATCAAACTTCTTCCTCAGTTTTTGACCAATCCTCGTTAAAATTGGGTCACACATTGGTCTTGAGGTGAAGATGTGCAAGACATACTTTTTGCATGTGATGGAAACTGCGTTGCCATGGTAACAGCATATTTATGGTAATAAATCAGGTAAAAACCTTGCGGATCAAACTACTTCCTCAGCTTTTGACCAATCCTCACGAAAATTGGGTCACACATTGGTCTTGAGGTGAAGATGTACAAGACTTACTTTTTTGCATATGTCAAAAACTGCGTTGCCATGGTAATGGCATATTTATGGCCAAAAATCAGGTAAATATCTTGCGGATCAAACTACTTTGTCAGTTTTTGACCAATGCTCATAAGATTTTTCATACACATTGGTCTTAAAGTGAAGATGTGCAAGACACATTTTATGAATGTGTCGGAAACTGCGTTGCCATGGTAACGGCATATTTATAGTAATAAATCAGGTAAAAATCTTGCAGATCAATCTGCATCCTCTGTTTTTGACCAGTCATGAAATTTGGGTCACACATTGGTTTTGTTCAAAGTGAAGATGTGCAAGGCATACTTTTACATATGTCGGAAACTGTGTTGCCATGGTAACAGCATATTATGGCAATGAGTCAGGTATGTGATGGGGCGGGGGTATTAATCACCTTCAGTGATATTTCTAGTTTTTCTCTGGCAGTTTCTATACTATGGTACTGGAATGATTACTAGTCATCTTTAAGACTAGTTGTTACCCAGTCCATAATGTAATTGTCTATTGACCACATTCCTTTAAAGTCTGAGCTACATGAATTTAGCCACTGTTCTTAGAGTATGGGAATTTAAAAAAAAGTTTTCCATAAACCTAAGAAATGCCCTTAACTCTTAAAATGCCTGTTGTGCCATTTTGTACCAAACACACACTTTTAATGAGTGGGAAGAGTATAACAGTATGAAAAATATACTTAGCAAGAAAAGGTAAACTTTTGTCCACAACTTTTATTCCCAATTACATTTTTGCCACACATGTGGAAAAGTTACTACTGTTTGAAATTTCCAGTACACTAAAAATGCTACGTAACTTTACACCTGAATGTTCAACACAAAATTATCTGACATTTCATTCAATTGGTTATTTATGAAAGTTCTGCAAATGACAAGTAAAAAGATGCATTTCAAATTTCTACTAACTTACTAAGCTTTGTTTTGGACTTGCCTATAAAGATCATAATATTGAATATGTTTAAGAGATATCTGTGCTTTAATTTCAGTGAAAGATTCATTATGGTAAATTTACTCTTTAATTTGAGCATTATGTTAATGTAACAAACTGTTACAAGGGATTAAGGCCATAATCAATTACCAGCATTATAATTTGACTTACATTTTGAAAACTTAACTCTAAGTTCAATTCCAAGACTTTTAAAAAAGCATACAGTAAATTCTCATAACAATAAAGAATGAGATATACTTTTAATATTAGTTCTTCTCTAAATCAAGATACTGATTAAACATCATTACATGAGTGTTGGTAAAAATGAAATTTTATGGTTTGTGTGCACATTTTTGGTTGCACAACTCACACAAAGAAATAAGAATTTATTTAATTGTTTTGCAACAACTGTATGTTTTAGCTGCATTCATATTAAACAAATCAGATTCTTGATTGAGAAAGACATCCAACATTTGTAGAAATAATTGATAAGTCTTGAATATTAACCTGTTGCCTCCGAGATTCTGAAAATCCCATAGACTTAACACAGGACAGATCCGGTTCCCGTAGCCAACGGGTTGAAACTGTCGTATAAGAGTTGTAAGCCAGAGAAAGGCAGCACCAATCTGTCTCACAAAGAGACACCCATGTAAAAGTGAAAACTACAAACTCAACATTCAATTGAATTATGGTGTGTTGATTCGATCGTCAACTGTCAACTTCCAGTACAAAACGACTGACCCACCGTGACAGCAGATGTCCAAAGCGGTCCGGCAATTGCATGCTTGCTGCCTTATTTGTGCATTTAAACGCTGTGTTGGTCTGAGAGGTCTCCATAGATATATAGTGACAATAAGGGCGATAAAAGGTCATCCAATTATGCATACAGTCATTATAGATTCTTACATGGAAGATACTGCTGTGCCTTTACCTGATTAATCTAATTAATTGTATTGCTGTTTGTGTGTGGTTTGACATGTGTGTGTGTGTTTGACACAGTGGTTTGTAATGACTCGACCGACTCGAACATCGACAATGCGACTCGAACTTGAAGAGCGGCTTTGTTTCGAGCTCGACTCGACTCGACTCGACGTAAACGAAAATGACTCGACTCGACTCGAGACTCGACCCTTCATGACTCGACTGCGACTCGTGACTCGACCACTAGCTGACGTCGACTTGACGCATGGACTCGGACGTCGAACGGCCTGTGACTGCGACTCTGACGCCTTCTTTGACTCGACTCGACTGCGACTGAACTCAATTATTTAAGTAACACCAAAATTGTCATATTGCGTCTCGTTAGATGCTAAAATTTAGCTCTTGGGCCTCTCATTTGGCGCCGCCCTCTTTGTGTAGCAGTAGTCAGCACTACTATAGTACAGCATGCATAGTTGCATAGCAGGTTCACACAAGCAGACCCCCCCGTCCCCCCCCAAAAAAAAAAAAACCAACTCCTAGCTACTATATACCGTATTAATCTCTTTCAATATAGACTCCTTTGTATTGCCATGATCAGGCATGCAAGAAATCAATCCTCCTCCACTCCCTACATGTACTAATAACTAATAACCGTGCAGCTGGCCTTGCATGCATGGATAGAAAAATGCATGTCTAGTCCTTACAAAGTAGGCCTACCTACTTCAGTCTTCGTAAAGCTGTGGGCTGGTGGGGGGAAGGAGAAGAGGCGCAGCATGAAAATTTTATGATTCTATCATGTAAGTTGAAGAATTTCAAAATTTTGATAAAGCAGTAATTTAAAAATGTGAGGTACTTGTAATTTTAGTTATTTATAAAGATGACACTTGACTATATGGGTCTGAGGACTCAGACTAGCAGCAGGCAGCAGGCATGGGCATACCAGTAAGCTGTGCAGTGATCGCACAGTTTAAAAAAAAAAATATGAACCTACATAACCTGGCTATGCTGTGTCTTTGATAAGATCTAAAAATGAGCCCTGAAAAAAGGTTTATTTCAAAATGATGAATTTAGTGCTTTAAGAAAGAAAAAATCTTCCAGCACCCCCAGTTTGACGGCGCGATTCAGCCTGCCCCATTTCGCCTGCCATAGACTTACTGGTGTGTAGATTCTGGCTATTTTATCCTCCACCGGAGTGGAAATTGTTTATTGATGCATTCTTGCCAGTGCAGCATAGCTTCCAAACTGTTGTAATCTAGATATTTATCCATTTAAAACACTACTTATAATAGCTCAGATTATCAAAGTTTAAATTTTTTTTTTTTTTAAATAATTGAAGCCCGCACAGATGTTAGTCTATCACTTTAACGGCATATTGTTGAACAGAGAGTTGGGGGGGGCGGGGCGGTGTTCAATAACATTATTCATCTATTTAATTGCCATCGCACTTTAAATATGAGCATTTACATGTTGAAGTATTGACTATATTGGGTAGTATGTTTCATGTACTCATACCTAAGTTGTCATCATTGAGTTTTCGGCCTTAAAATCCGAATGGGAAGGGTGATGAACTGATGAAACTATTTATCTTTCAGCAAAGCAGTCAAATGGCACATGTTCTTGATGCAGTATGATGAATAGCTACTTGTTTCTGTCATTTGCGTATTGTCAACAAATCACTGGATACTGATTTGTTTTTTTTTTCATAATGTTATACATCTATGTACACTACAGTTTAATAAGCATATTTTCTTCTGTAAAATTTGTATTTGTTTTTTTTTCCCCTTGCAGTTGCAGAGTGTTCATACTTATTACCCAGACATTGACCATCATTCAAACTCGCTAAAACCTAAATTAATGTTCACGCTCGCTTTCTAATTTTAAGTGTGTAGGCGTTACCATGGCGTATATTCGTTTTAGAAAGAAGTATGTAGGGTTTAGCAATGATTAGGTGTACATAATAATTTTCTTGTAGGGATTGGTAACGGTCTTGTGTAGTATTCAATGTTGTAGCTTGGATCAGTTGGGTGTAAATGTGTGGGTCTGTCATAGGTACAGAAGTGCCGGGCTACCATAATCAAAATAAATACAATCAAGATATTTACTACAAAAATGCCATGTTGACTCGACATACGACTCGACTTGCTACATTGCGTCGACTCGACTCGAACTCGACTCGAAGATTCTGTTGACCTCGACTCCGCACTTGACTCGACCGAAAAAAAAATGACTCGAACTCGACTCGAGACTCGAAGCCCCACTCATGACTCGACTTGACTCGTGACTCGACCTCCCTACGACCGACTACGACTCGTCGTGACTCGCCGTCTATCGACTCAGACTCGATCCTACCCTTGACTTCGACTGCGACTGCAGATTAGCAACACTGAAGTTTGACATTGTGTGTGTGTGTGTGTTTTGAACATGTGTGTGTGCGTGTGTGTGTGTGTTTGGACCATGTGTGTGTGTGTGTGTGTGTGTGTGTGTTTTGTGTGAGTTTCTATATGTGTTGCAGTAATATTTGTGTTTGATTGCGTGTGTTGATTAGCTGTGTGTTTTGTTGTGAGAGTGTATGTATGTGTGTGTATGTGAGTGCATTTGTAAATGCAGATAAATCATAGGAGCAAACGCCGGAAGTGTTTTGGGATTTTTTTTATCATATTGAAGCGCTTTATGAACGATAACCAAAGTCATACGCTCACGCAATAACAGATCATGAATATCTTTATTTTTGTTTAATTAATGAAAAATCTCGCGGGGGGGGGGGGGCAGTGGGGATCCCCCGCGAGATTACGGGGTACGCCCCAAAATTTTCGACTATATTTTACATTAATAGGCATCCAGAGGGTTTAAATAGGTGTTAAGGTTATTCGAGTTATACCTCAAACAAAACCCTTTGGATAACTAACAATGTTAAATATAGTCAAAAAATTTTGTGGTACCCCATAAATCTGCGGGATCACACAGACCCCCCCCCCCAAATTTTTTCAATTAATCTAATTCAAAAAAGAACGCCGAAAGAATATTGAGAATCTGTTATTGGTGTGATATGACCTTTGGGCATAAAGCTTTCAAATAAAAAAAAAATCCCCAAAACTAAACTTGGGCTTTAATCAGGATTTTTGCACGCAAATGAGGACTTCTGTCAACCGTTGACAGAAAAAAAAAAAATCCCCAAAACTAAACTTGGGCTTTAATCAGGATTTTTGCACGCAAATGAGGACTTCTGTCAACCGTTGACAGTCCATGGTTGTCTAGCACGTGCTAATTGAGTGGAAATCGCCTAAAAGAGAACGTACCGGGAACATTGTTTTGAGAATGTGTATAGAGGTAGGGGTATGTCCACAGTTAGGTTGTAGTAAATCACACACATACACATTTTACATGGTTTCAATCTACAATTTTGGTGTGTGTAGGTATTATGATATGTCCTTGGTTAGAATGTAGTCAGTTACACACAATACACCTTTTATCCACGGTATTTTTGTAAAATTCTGGCATGTATGTCCACGGTATGCAGTAAAAAAATCCATTCATGAAACCCAAATGGGAAGTGTCCACGTTTATTGGTCTTTACAAGTAAGTGTGTGTATCTGGTGTCTGAATTTGTATGCTCTCTGTGAACTGAAGCAATGATGGACTGTTGTCTATTCTGCATGCATGGTTTTGTGGGATCACTATAGAGTTAAGAGAGTTATTTTCTGAGTGGTTGCTCATCCATATAAATCTATGGATATGAATGATAAGTAGCGTTACGTTCAGAAAACTTGATGAATGCAGCATCATACATCCTGGATATTTTCCAATCCAGTGAGGGTGCACTGTGGTCAATGTCCATTAGTGTTATTGCACAGTTTTAATAACAGACAACTTACATTCTCACCGCAAATCTCAATTTTAGGTTCAGGTTTGTAAGAAATTTGCAAATAAATGGCAAGCAGTGTGTAGCAGGTATTTCTGAAAATATTACTTGCATTATGGATCTCCATATTTACCTCATATTATTGCTGATCAACCATATAAACTGATCATATCAAATATCTGCCATTTTTTTCTGTAACACATAAAATGTATATTCTTTAGCAATAAATTGTACATGTACATTAAAGGGCATTAACATTATTGGGAGAAATAACAAAAAAAATGCTTCTAAAACTAAACTGGCTGAAAGATATACACCAAAGGGAGTTTATGTCCTGGCTGGAAGGATGTGTCTTGAATTTGTTTTCTTATGGAGAATCAAGCATGAACATATCAATTCTGAATTACTCTTATGCCCTGATAGAAATTAATTCCATAGAAAGCTACACAACAAATTTGGCTGTCAGAAGGCATACTGATGGTAGTCTTTTAAGATGAGTCAACATTTGACCACATAATGTTCACAGGAGAATCTTTGCATAGTTTAATGATTATAGAATAGTTTTACCCCAAGTTGAGGACTACCCCCAATCATGCTATTTACTCTGAAGTATAGGTCATCATAATTTGGTAATTCACCTTGTCCAACTGTATGTTTGGTGGGTCAACCCTAACCCTAATTCTGGCTAGAATCCAGACAAAAATACATAGACAGAATAAATAATCAATTGGAGAAGCAGTGTAGAATTGTAGGAAAAAAACACATAAAGAAAGAAAGAAGGAGTATACAGAAAGTCTCAGAAATAGAAGAAGACAAAGAAAATGAAATTGGGAAGGTCTAACATTATGGAGCAGAAAAAAAAGATGGAAAAGGTATATGATAAAGAAAGAATATTTCAGGCAACCCCCCCCCCCCGAAAAAAAAGTGAAGAATTACACAGTATGGCTACAATTTTTAGAAATAAGGTTGCCGCCTTGCTTCTGTAAATCAGGTTTAGTCAACCACATCAGTTTGAACTCTTTTGGAAAAAAATAGAATCATGACTAACTACATGTAAATTGCAATAAAATGTTATTTTGATGCATGGAATATCGCTGCACTTTTCATGTTTAACCAGCTGGATGGGTCGATGACTTTATAGACATTTAATCAATCAATGTGATCACCTTCCATAATCAGTCAGTTACACGTGTTCCTCAATTCTATCAGAACATGCTGATGAAATTACAGAAGCTGAAACTAGATAATGAGAGATCATATTTCATCATCAAGATGCATGTGGTTGGTAGATTATGGTAATTCCGAAGCATAATTTTACACATCTCTAGGCACTTTCGTAGAAAAGACATTGTCAAAGATTTAAAGAAATATTGAAACATCTGGCATGAATAATCTCAAGTTTACTTAAAGGAAACCTGGAGTACTTAAAGAATGAAAGCCTGTCATCAGATTTTTCCATGGATGTCCTTGATTTTTAAGTGAAAATCATTTATTTCTAATGTTAGATGGAAACGATTACCAAATATTTGTGGGATTAGCTCTTAAAACATCTTGCTATCCACAGTTAACATTGTCCATTTTCCATAATGTACAATTCTGTGTTAGAAGTACTTTGTCAGTTTGACGATTTGTATGGAGATTTTATTATAAAAAGTGTTTCAATTACACTGTATTGTAGAAAATATTCAATGCAAACCCACAAAGTTTATGTTTGATTTGGTAAGCCAAGGCTGTCCCTCTACTATATAAAAATTGAAGTATGCATTACATTACTGTCATACATGTGATATTTATATCAACGCCATTTATTTAAGAGGTACAATCTGTGGCACAAAATTGTGCCAGCAACACTGTAAGAGTTTATAGATGGTTTTAAACTATATTTTCTTAAAATGTACGTCATTCTGCACATATTATCACTAAGACAACATAGATGCAACACACAATGCATGTATATCCACACCAGCTGATCATTTGCTATTGCCGGCACGTGCTGCCGGATGAAACATGGCCGTAATGACCCCTTTGCCCGTGCTCTAATGAGTTTCTGGAGATCCAGTGCAGCTTGTCTTCCCTTCCACATTTTATTAAAAAACAAATAAATGTCATTAGGCCTCGGATGGCGTTAGATTCGGGTTTCCTTTCACTACTGACAGCAGTGAATCTGTGCCTTGGGGCACAGAGGTGAAGGGAGATGAGGAAGAAGAAAAAGATGAATATGAATTTAAAGGGAAACATAAAGATGAGGTGCTACCATGGCAACATAACAGCTGTTATGGACAGGGATGTTTGGGTAGATCAGGGGCTATCTTCTCTTCAGGTGCTGGTAATATACAGACAGCATATGGCCATGGAAGTATTGACATATTAAGGCTAGTAAGTAATTGGATTTTTCCTTTCTTCTTCAAGACATCACCCTTTATCATAGCAAGTTATGAATTTCTATCCCTAGTTTGAATTGCTTGTCATTGGTTAGCTCAAGAGGATTTTAGAGATCAGTACTGAAGGTAAAAAGAAGGCAGAGAAATTATCAAATATATATGATTACTCAAAGAAACCAATGTCCAAGCAGTAAATCATTATGTTAGAAAAAATTATACTGATACAATAAATATTTAAGTGATATCTGGTATGTGTACACAGATAAGAAAAAAATATAATAATTAATAGCTACTTTATTTAATATTCTAAAGCTGAAAAAATATACTCAGACCAATAGCATCAATCGATCACTTGTCAATCTACAAAACTGATATGCATGCCATTTACTGGGGTATACATGTATGTACATACTGTACTTGAGCTAACCTAGCAGAGCAAAATAACAGTAGTATGGTACTGAACTTTAAATTGATGTCTCTAAAATGTGTACACAGACGCACACACACACACAGAGGCATAAATGCACAAACACACAATCGACGCAAACTGAAAGAAACTGCTATGCATAGAACTCAAGTTGTAGTATATCGTGAAGTTCAACTCTCGGTTAGACTTGCATATAGCTCTGCTGACAATAATTGATTTAGAATGTTTCTAATATATTCTTGCTGCATACAAATTCAATTTGTTGGCTTTTGGTGTTTTCTTTTAAAATGTGATTACTCCATAAAATGATACTTGTACTTACACATATGTGTTTTCATAAACTGTACAAGATAAGGTAATATCGAGTACATGAGAAGGCATATTACTAGTCACAAAACTGCACAAGTGATACAGCTAACATGCATATGCATACATGAACAATACAACTTATAGGATGATTCATACACTTTTGATATAACATTGGCTTTATATTTGTATACTGCATTCATTACAGTCTGTTTTTCCAATACCAATGTCTAAACTTCAGGTAATCAAGCTGTATTTTCAGAATTTTCTGTGTAATACAGAATATATGCAATAAATGACATTCTTGTTTATTGCTCAAGCAAATATAAATGTATTTTGTTTCATATTGTTTAGTTTATGTTTTGGAGACTAAGTGTGAGTTAACTCGTGTTGGAGTCTATGGAAAATGCATGTTATAGTAAAATCAAATCATCTCCAATGGGTCAATATACATTTCCAACTATAAAGATAGTTACATGTAAGTAACAATGAGTGTGGAACTGAAGACTCTATTCCATGAATTAGGGCTAATATTCATTCAGGTCGTCTACATAGTTAATATGGTAAAAATATAGATGTTTCAAAATTGAAATATGAAGAAAATTTGTTTAACAGTGAAAACTAGTTTATTCTATTATTTCCTCCTCTAGGTACACCTGTTCAGTATTGATCACAATTATCAGAACACCTATAAAGTGAATGTTTCTTGCTTTGTATATACAAATCTCAGATGGTCATTTGGCAAAATCAATGAAGTTATTTAAAAAAGTATTTACCTTCTAAGAATAATTCTACTAATGTCGCAGTTGTTATTTTGCTGACATGAAACATGGCCCATCAAATTTTCTTGCTATTGTAATAATTGTAATATTGAACATAACTGTGCATATAAGCACTCAATATTCTTCAACGCTGTTGCAACACACTTATAGCTTTGAGTCCTTTGACATTGTCCTCCATTGTGTAAGAAATGGGGTTCATGTATCATAACATTATGACACCACAGAGGGTTGCATTAACCCGTTGCTTACGGGAACCGGATGGACCCTGTACAAAGTCTATGGGGATTTACGGAATCTCGTAGTCAACGGGTTAACTTGTACTTTGAATTTACTAGTGGGTATTGTAGCACATGATAGAATTGTATGCCTCACATTCCAAACATCACAAGTATTGTGTGAATATTGGATTATTTACTTCCCTGTCATTTGATTTTGCTTCTGTATTTTGTGCAAATCATTTGATCAGTAAATATAGCTTGATAATGTCACTAAACTTTTTGTGGGTTGAGCTTGTACATGTGCAATGTTATGAATATGTCAAGACACTTTTAAAGCAAGTTATGTGATTGTATGACTGATGCTAGTTCAATTCAGATGGGTTGAGTTGATTAGGCCCATTTGTTGTCAAAAAGTTTGTCAAAATTATTGTTGGTATTGTTATTCCAAAGATTTGATTCATCATAATCATCTTCCCCCAATGATTTGGGGTTACAATACCCTGAATGGAATTCTTGATGGAATAAATTGGACTTCATGTTAGACCAATTTAACCCTGTGACTACGAGATTATGTAAATCTCCATAGACTTTGTACAGAGCCCATCCGGTTCCAGTAAGCAATGGGTTAACTTCTGCATGTAGTGTATGAGAACAAATAGACACATCTTTACAAACATTTACAGTGTGAGTGTGTTCACCTTTGTGTATTGCTGTTGTGGGTCTGTAAAAAGTTTACTTGCTCAGATTGCACACAATAATCTCTGCATAAAACATGTCTATGGTACAGATTGTCTTTACTTCTCAACCCATCAATATGTATGTTTCACCTCCAAATCAATAAACACATGTGCATATACCTGTTTGAAATTGACATGCATGGCTCTAAGCTTCAACCATACAACCAACAGAACGCATAGACACATTCTCATCTTTCAGTAACTTGGTATTTATACCAATCACATTTTTAATCATTCTGCTATACTTTTTAAATTAGCCATTGTCACATATCAGTGCAAAAAAGAGACCAACACTATTCAAGACAAGAAGAAAGGTCTGTTAACTATAATCAACCTCAAACATATCAGAAAAAGGACTATGTAACTTGGTATCTTGGGATTTTGGGGGGTTGATTAGAGACCCAGGAACCAAGATGGAAAATAGCATTCTGTTTGTAACTGGATGAGGAAATACTCTCGGTTTTTCACAAACCATATGTAATACTGGGATTTCACCACACACTTCTGGAGAAATCCTCCCTGATCCCTACGTGGGTGAGAACAAGCCTGTAAATAATGAAGAGTGTGATAAGGTAGGATGGATGAACTGAAAGGAAGTTGGAGAGTTTTTTTATGACATTGTTGATGTTCACTTTCTGTGTATATCGGTGCTTCAAATTCTCTTTGATTCTGCAGAAGTTTTCCTGAATATTTATTGATTTTCTCCACATGCTAACAATTGTAGTTGAATGTCCCCATAAGTGAGGTTCTAGAAACGATTCTTACTCATTGTGATGCATTTAATTGATAAGTACATCCCTCCCTGCTAGTTGAAATCTCTCTAATTAAAATGCATGTGTGTTGACAGCTCTCATGTACATCATGATTCTGTAAAGCAAATACTAAAAATGTTCATATTTTAACTAATTATCAAGAAAATCAAATATGTTCATGCAGTAAATGAAAGTATAAAATGATTCTTGAGAGAAATGCAAACAAAAAAAGGGTCACCTTCTTGATGTTACAAATATGCTACAATAGCAAAAATTACATGCTAGAATTTATATGACACCTTGAAGGAGTAAACTATTAACTTAGTAATTTAAGAAAGATTGAAAACATCCAACAAATAATGGGTCTGTAACTTCTAAAAATATTGCATGTTTATGTAACTTCACTCTGTGTTATTTTGATGAAGTATCTTGATTGTTTTGTTGTCTGTTTTCAATTTCTCTCAGCATCTATCTACAGAGAAAGTTGATCAGCCTATGAGAGTGCTAGCCTCTTTCCAGCAGACACTATGGACTGTTGCACCTGTCAGCTCAGGCACTTTCAAGGCAAAAGCTATGGGTATGTACCTCATGAAAGTTTGTCATTTTTTAAGCATATTCATTACACTGTGTACATGAAGTAAGTATTCTGTGATATGGTTTGATTTTTTAAATAGACCACAGATTCCCTTTTAGTAAAATAAAGGTGGACTGAATGAGCCCTGCTTGTCCCGTAAAAAGCCACTTTGTTCGCCTTAATCATCTCATTTTTGCTATTTCAATCATGCAAACCAAGATATTTCAGGCTTAGTATTTGAGTAAAAAAATAGCACACTGGAGATATCTTAGGCATCACAAGCAGCAGGTTAATGGTATGACCTTCTGTCCATTTGTAAGGCATTGTTTCCATAAATGCTTCTTCATGAACAAATGTTGATTGTTTTACGTGTATTTACATTAAAGCTCTGTGACTTGTTTCATGCAGTAATCTTGGATTCAGTGGTTCATTACTTAAATATTCTTGACATTGACTCAACAAAATGTTTGCTAAACTCTCTCATCAAAGAAAAAAAAGAGATATGTCTAAATTAAACCTGTTTAAGGGTCATTAACCCTCAATAGTTATCACATACAGTGTATCTACTGCTGTCAATACATATCCACTCTGTATGCACGTCAATCACCATGCAGGAAGAGAATATGCATGGATATTTTACTTAACAGAAATACCAATCATATGACAGTGCCTAGAAAATTTTTGCAAAAGCGATATTGCTTTGTACGGAAATAAATGTCCATTTTCTACAGGAAGTTGGTGCATAATAGCACTTTTCTCTGGTACTGATATCCTTGTTTAGTGTAGTTGTGGTATGATACAACCTCGGTAATCACAAAGTACAGGTGTGAATGATATTTGTGGTATTGTATGTGCCTTAGATAGGACATAAATACTGTATGTTGAAAGAAAAAAAATCTCCAACATATAATATGAAAGATTCTGTCACATTTGATCAAAATAGGAAAGAGTGAAACTTTTTATAGTGACCACCTTCTGAAATCAAGGCCTGGTAGAGATTAGTAGTAAGTCACCAATGGTACTACCGTAACACTAACACCTCTACAACTTTATCATCAACTTTCAATGTTTGGTTTTAGTGTGAATGCCTAATGTGAGAGACACCTCACACTTTTCTTGCATTTAAAACTGCCTGGTTTCTACAACATGGTTAATTGACACAAATGTTCAGAATTTTAAGAAAAGTGGTCTTCAAAATGAGACAGAGTTGACAGACTGAAGTTTCAAACAAGTTTCCAAATCTTGAACCTTATAGACAGCTACCTGTTTTTCAAAACATAAAAAGTGCACAAACACCCAGACCTTTCCAGACACCTCACATGCAAACACATTCGTAAATATGTCATCCGCTTTCAGTCAAAATGCGTAATTTGTAACTATCGCGTTGCCCAGCGGATATACTCGGGATGTTGTCCTGACATGAGCCATGCATATTCATCCATCCATCTCTCCACCTGCTAATGATTTTCTGGTTAGATCTCTCCCTACCCCCCAGGGGGCCCAGAGAGCATCTGGGATGATCCTCTCACTTCACCAAACAGACAAGGGTACATCTTTATGACTATTGATTGATACGGGGTAGGAGTAGGCTAAGCCTGACCATTATTTACCATAGTTTAAACTTACTGAATCATCATGGCTGTAATAGATTTTGCATATCAATTCCCTAGTATGTTCTGTGTGCATCTACGTGTCGGCTTAAGTTGTCCGGAAATATGTGAATGGAGCTTTCAATTTGAAATCCGGAATCATGAATTATGCAGGATGTGTATGGAAAGTGACAGAATAAATAAGGATAGTTGAAATACATGTTTATGTGTTCAACAAAAGCATTTAACTTGTACTTTTTATCTGGATGTTTATTACCTACATGATTTGTGAAAAGTGCTTTATTTATAAAATAATGTTGCTGTATCCAAAATGAATTCATGAGTATCTATTTTTTATTTTACATGTTGGGGGAAGTATTGTAGCTAATAGTTTTGTGGCTTCAACCTAATTCCAAAATACATATCATCTCCGTACCATGCAAAAATTTGTACAACTTGAAATCTCATCAAAACACCATGTTATATAATGTTCTTAACTTGAAAGTAGAATTTTGCATCAAAATATCTTTGAGAAATCTTTGTAGATATACCAGGCAACCTTTAAGATTAGTTGCTAAAAAGCTAAGAAATCATTTATACAAAGTGATTTTTTGTGGGGTTTTTTTTTAGGGGGGGGTGGGGGAATTCATAATCTAAAGGGATTATGTCAATTTTCCTTAAAGTCCTGAAATTATCTATTTTCATTTTCTCCTTAACCCGTTTGAAATGACTGGCTTGTACATCACACACTCAGAGATTGCTGGCTTCACAGAAACCCTCAAAATATGATAACCTACCCCCCCCCCCCCTCCAGTAAGGTAATGTTGCCTACAAATGTCCCTGTCCAATTTAGCACACAGTTTGACCAGTGTCAATGTAGAAATTTTCTGTGGGTATGTCTGTGAGATGTCGGGGCTTCTATACAAGCCTGTCATCCTCAAGGAGTTAGCTCTTAACCCGTTGAAGACTAGACACAAGATATCTCATCACAAGGTCTGTGGGAAATGCATGTTAAAGCAAAATCAAACCGTCTTCAATGAGTTAAACCTCTGTGCAGAAACCCCACAACTGCCCCATGATTTTGTTTGTCTCCACAGACTCTGCTTGCATGATTTTTTTTTTTTTTAGCTGATGTATTTCAGCGAAATGTAACTTTTGAAATATTGATTTTATTAGAAAATGTTGTGTAGCAAGATGTGTCTGTGCTCTTTATTATGGTGTCAGATTTCTTCTTGTTCAGACATGAAGGTGAATCAATAAAACTGAAATTGATATGTAAATGCGCCGTCTCATGCACAAATTCATCGGCATAAAAATCACTGATTTACTCGAAATTGTCTGTGTAAAGGATGTGCTATTACAACTGCATACTGAAAGGGGAGGGACATCAGCTAGCACAAACAATGCATCCTATGCTGTATTATTCAATATAACAATTGTTTATGAGTCAGTGCTGAATGTTAACTCGGGGCAATGTTGGCAGCTTATGGTAGGTCAAGCTGTGTTGATGATGGTGGTTTAAAGATTGTGTCAGGGATGTGCAAGTCCATTACTTCCCTTCACTATCAATATCAAACAGGAGTTTAGTACTTACAAATGGGGTGTTGAAAGTTTGAGATCCATACGTCATGAATTTGTTGTTTTATGAGAAAAACTAATAACGACATGTTACCAGAATGTTGTTCTTTCCGTGAGTTTCAATTTTGCTCAAACTGCGAATCGTGGTTATTGTGTAACGTCGCAAGACAAGCGGAGCGCGCTGATTGGTCAAACGGCTAACCTCCGCACGACCTTTGGCTAACGGCTGATCAGACAATTTTGGAACGGCACGTGCACGTTTGACGTCGCGGATTTTTTGAAAATGTAGGGACAGTGATTTTCCATTTTACCGGTAAATTTAATGGAAAATCCGTTTCGTTCTTGTACTTTTCATGTAAACATTCATGGAATTCACCTTTGCAAAACGGAATTCATGTTTTTGCTGTGTACATTTTCTATGACAAAATGGAATTTCCATTTTTAGATCGGGTTGAAACGGAATAACAGGTTTTCAGAAACGGAAAAGACCATTTTTTGAAACGGAAAATCACTGTCTCTAAAAATGCTTCTGAGTAATTTGAAAAAGGATGAAGTTTAACCGTCCAGATTTTCACCAAAACTCAATATTTTACCCCAAGTCTCTATGAGAGGTGTTTATTTATATCAATCTTCACATTGGATATGATTTCGGCTGATTTCATTCATTTAGATGTTTTTTGACGTGCAAATGAATGACACAATCTTTAAGGGTTGAAAAATACACTGTTTAATGAATTAAATATATGTCCCTTAAATTTAGGATAACAAACAGTTTACATGAAATTGACTGCATCACATTTAATGTTGAAATAACCAAACTTGCCCTAAATAAAGACTTCCATGTTATTCTCATTAAAATCCATATGGTGATGTCTCATTTAGATGAATTATAAAAACTAGAGTGCCTTCGAGATAATTTCTAGGAACCACGCATAAATAGCTTCCAATGTACGGAGAGCGTTGATGCACAATGGCGTGTGCATTACATCACGAGTCCTGGATAGATTCGGACAAGTAAAGATCATTTCTGATAGGAGAGAAAAGCGAATGTGACATCTCGTTAATCAAGAATTTGTCTCTTGGCAGTAAAGCTTTGGGATCAGATGCAAGTTGGTGCTGTAGCCTCTCCAAACCCCCGATGCTAATATAGGTCGATGTCTGGCTCACATTAGCCAAACCGTCGTAATGTGACTCAGAATGCTTACATTTGTAGATGTCACAAAGCATTAATGAGCATTTCATACCAGAGATTCAATTCAGTGCCTCCACCATGTTGTATAACCAGAAGTGGATGTGAACTATCATGCCCGGAGTGTTCGCCAATGTCGTTCGGGCTAGTTCACATGTCGTCCTTGTTGTGCGGCGATGCCGTGCAGCTAAATGCACCTGAAGCATGAATTGGTCCCAGGAGGTTAATGGAGGTATCAGCTTGTCTGTCAGCAGGCTGATGGAAGTGAAATCAAGGAGAGAAAGACAAATTGTCGCTCACGTTTGGGATACGTCTCTTGTTGTTTGTGGTGGACAGAAGGTGATGGATGCGTTAAAGGCATATTTTGTGGTGTGTGATTCCAAATGTGTCCATATCTACTACAGATGTGACTTCCGTACATTTAAGATGTATATTTGCCAAATTATTGTATTTAGGCAAAATTAAATGATTTTTCAAGTTTAAAAATGTCTGAACTACATAGTCTTCATGCTATGTGTGTCTCTCATGAGGTCCAAAAAGGGAGCCCTGAAAAATTGTACTTTAAAATGATCATTCAGCGCTTTTCAAAAAGTGAAATTTAATGACCGATCATTCCAGTTTTGCCTCATAGATTGCTGTGTGATCTGCTTTCCCTGCACAGGAGATTAAGTTGTATATGCTGATATTTGTCTGTATTATTTTAATTTTTGTGTTGTAGGGTGTTTATTTGTCCATTTGTACACTTTCATGTAGGTCAGATGTCAAAAGTTTGACAAATTTGTAAATTTTACTTCAACAATATTAGTGTCTTAAATATTCGGATTTAATTTAGATTCTTATTCCAATTGCACTATACATGTATAACAGTATGTTTTTCATACACAAAATGTGTACACAAATTGCTGTACAGACCTCCAAAATTGCAGTATATTAGTAAGAAGATTTGGATGGATTAGGATATCCCTGGTAATTATTCTCATTGTAATTTATAGATCTGTGCAAATTAGTGAATAGAAAGTTGCAATAAAGAATTGATTAGAATGTATGGATCATATTTTTCATTTTTCATTTCTTTACATTTGATTTTTTCCACATTGACATTGACAAAATGCATTCATTATTTTACAGGTCATTGAAAGCATTTAGCAGGCATTTACAAATCCTGAGCCAATAGTTGTGGCTAATTAGATTGGAGCCAATGATCATTTATTAGCTGCACGAACATCAAACTGATCAGAGCATGTAATTACTGTACAGATATCTGCACAATGGTCATTGGAGTGTACTGGCATAAATATAAAGCAATGACAGCATACATGTACATATTTTAAACCAATTTTTTGGTATTACCCATATTATGACTATGATGGGATGATAGTGATACTGACACTGCTGATGATGATCATACTTGTGGTATTATGAACAACATCTATTCTTATGAGC
>JZLH01S0499073.1:153301-165332 GCA_001188425.1 Eucidaris tribuloides
CCGCATTTCATTGACAGCAACATGAAGAAATCCATGCCGCTGTGGTACTCCAAGAGTCAAGCTCTCTTCAAATCCATCGAAGATGATCATGACAGACTACAAATCACAAGGATTCCTGCTGGGTAAGAGGAAAAAAAAACTGTTATCATGTCTAAATCTGTTTCCAAACAACTTGAACCATTACATTTAGGTGTAGTACAGGAAAAGGCCTTCAAAATATATTTACTGAACTATGCACTTGGTTGAAGGGAAGCATCAAATATCCGGCTACTGCTGGAAGTTAAAGATGGTTGTTGATTTGTTGAGCATTTGCATTTGATTTGTGTGCATGTCGTGCATTCAGAAGCTGGTGAAGACAGTCCAGATGGAATGCTTGTGCACATGTTGTAGATGTCAGACACAATTTGCAAGTCTGTCTGATGTTTGTAAATCAATTCTAGATATTGTTTATGTCAATGGAAAGCAGTAGTATTAGTGACTAGTGAGCATACTTCACTTCAGCCTAACAATGATGATAAATGTTGTAGATGTTTTTTTAAAAGCAAATTTTACATGCTGCTCAATAGAAGTAAAAACTGGTATTCTGTTTGATGTACAAATCGTTTGATATCCAGGTACATAGACTAGAAAGCACTGCATAAATGGAAATTTTTCAGTGGATGCTTGAAAATATTGCAATGACAAAATTCACAAACTGGGGGAATTCCTGGGCTATTTCTTTTGTCAGACATTAATCGGTAACAGCAACATTAATTTAAAAAATGTGCGAAATTCAAAAGTTGTGTTTAATTATACATATCTATTAACAAATTAAACACTTAGTAATTCATTCTAAATGGAACATAGCAGGGCTCGACACACCTGGGTGCCTAAGTGCCTGGGGCACCTGAAAATTGTGTTGGGCACTCAGATAAAAACAGAGCCTGCCCACGTGGGCAGTGCCTTTTTTGGCAGTGATCAATTGACAAAAACAACTCATGTCTAGAGCTGGCATTTGGATTTTGCTGTTGGGCACTAGAATCTAAAATTCAAGTGCCCACTGGGCAGTCAAAAAAATAAGTTTTTGTGGAGGCCTGAACATAGTGTTTTATATTTAACCATGAGTGTGTATTGTTTTTCTGTCCAGCATTGAGGGGCCTCCTTGCCTCAAGGTAGCCCACAAGAAATGTGGAGCAGTGGAGAATCTTCCCTGTGAATACATCAGACTCAGCATGCCAGTAGAGTGTAAGGACTTCCCAACTGGGTAAGTTGTGCTGCAGACCATAATTGTTTTCTCATGTTTCATTTCATGTGAAAGATTGAGGAGAGGGATAAGTCCGGGGGGGGGGGGGGGAGCTGGAGGAAGGAGGACCAAAAAGATGGCATAAAGGAAGGAAATGTATGAGGAGAAAGAGGAGATGGGAGGACAAGAAGGTGGAGGAGGAGCAGGAGGAGGAAGCGGAGGAGAATGGTGAAGACTTGTTGGTATTTTACATTGGTGCAAGACTTATGTGGACAGCTGACCCTGGTAATTGTCTTAGGGGCATAGTTGTGTGGTATCTGTCTGGATAATTGTCCTAGGGATGTACATGTACTTGTCTGGGGGACAGTTGTCCTAGTAAGGAGTAGGGATGTAATTGTGTAGAACCAGTGCAGGATGCCTACTGCTGCTGCTGCTGTGTTGCCATAGTCCTCAAAGAACCGTCGGCATTCTCTTGATTGCATTCATTGCCACAGCCATTCCACCATCTGTCCACACCCTGATGTTGTCAATCCAACCTGTCTTCCTCCGTCCTGGTCTGGCCTTCCCTTCTACCTCTCCTTCTATTGTTGTTTGCACTAGACTATCTGGTCGCCGTTTCCAATGTCCATACTTTGACACTTTTCTTTTCCTCAGTTGCACAATCAGGCTTTCCTCTTCAGTAACCCCTACTCTTTGGCGAATCAATGCATTAGTCTTCCTGTCTTTCCAGCTGACTTGCAGCATTTTTAGCCACACCCACATCTCAAATGACTCTATCCTCTTCATGTCACTTTGTTTTAACGTCCAGCTTTCTGCACCATAGAGGGCTATACTCCACACCAGTGTTTCCACCCACTGCTTCTTTAGTTTCAGGCTGATCTCTTGTGCCTTCCACAATCCAATTAGTTGGCTGGTGGCATCCCTTGCAATAGCTAATCTGGCACCTATCTCTGGTGTAGAGTCTCCGTCCATTCCTACCATTGAGCCAAGATATTTGAAGCGGTCTACTTGTTTGATTGCTTTTTACTTGTTTGATTGATGCCTACAGGAAGCCTTATTAAAGCCTTTTTTTAATGGGCTTTCTTGACCCTCGGAATCGAGGATCTAATCACAAAAAGAATGCATAGTAAAATATGAAAGAGCCTGACCATTCGATCCCAGCAGGACCTTCATCAAATGTCTTTGATAAAAATCCTGCTAGGATCAAAATGTCAGGCACTCTCATATTTTACTGCAGTTTGAACTCAACAACATTTTGATGTTAACATTTCTTTCACTAGCAAAACTGTAAATCACAGAAAAGGCCTTATATTTAACACCTTGTGATTGAATGCATAGAAGATGGGTAAGGAAAGGGCTTTTTATAAAAAGGCTTCAATTGTGGCACATTTGTAGCAATTCAACAGTAAATAATATGCCAAGGAGCATAAATATTTTGGTAATCACCACAATAATGAGGTATGTACTCATAGCATAGAAATAGATTGAACTGAGCTATTCCTGTCAAAGATTTTCACCTTGCAACTTCTTGTGATATCAAATCTCTTCTAGAGGTGAGATGGTGTTGTCCATCCCAGTCCCAGTCCTGTCACCCACCAACAAGAGAGGCAACTGGATCCAACAGACTAGTGCCAGTCTGGAACTGAGTGAGACCGACTCCAACGAGGGTTCTGGGCGGCGAGGCAAGTCAAACCTGGACAAAATGGGTTGGTAGCATTCTTCAAATTCCTATCATATTTCTTCATCACTGTTTCATCCTATTAAAGACTGCCACACACTATATGATCTGACTATGATCCAACTGGTTTTGTCAGATCGGGAGATGTGTGTTGCAAGCCCACTTTGACGTTGCAGATTGTAGACTGGTCTATGACTAGATCAAGATGATTGAACATGTCAATCTTCCCCAACTGATTGCTAAGGTTGTGTTCTGAATTTAGACAATCGCAATCTCAGATGAGCAATTGAAGTCACATTCATAACAACTTGTCTGGTAACAGTAACTTACAATGAACACAGAGACTCCAACCCTAAAAACCTTTTAAGCGGGAAATTCTCCTGCTGAGACCCCCGAGCAAACGGGAGACTCTGACTCTGATGTGTGCGTAGCCCACATCACCAGCGCAAAGCACAAAATTCCTTGCGGCCGGAGGCCATTTTTAGGGTATTAGAAGCTCTCTGATGCTATCTTAGGCTTATTTTTGAATTATGACAACACTAAATGAGGTCAAATCCACTGATTCAGATTCAATTCTTTTCAAAAAGGTGCTTGGGCGGGAGAAAAAGGGAGAAATTAAAATTCAAGCGGGAGGGTGGGAGATTTTGTGAAAATGGACGCAAAGCAGGAGATCTCCCGCCAAAAACGGGAGAGTGGGAGTCTTCTGTGAACACAAATATCACGGCATTACACAGTTTATGCATGTGTGTTGCGTGCGTTTTATGCACGCACCTGAAATGAATTGAAGAACCAGTTAAATATGAATCACATGATGTACAATGCACTGCAATCTGACATGATTACCCTACTTAAAAAAGTCAGTAGAAAGCGGAATTGTAGTCAGATCTTGTGTTGTGTGGTAGCCTGTATGTGACCTTCCATACATGATTAATAAGTCACAACTCTCAAAGCTCTGATAATATTACCCAGTTGGAATGTACATTTCTGATACTTCACGTGATATGTAACATGACTGTTTTATCTGTCTGAAGAGTTCCAACGAAATGTGTTACAAGCAGATGGAGGTTCTAAGAAAATCGAATCTTCATTTCTATTTTTCCCACTTGCTTGATATGCAGAAAAGTATTCCACAAAATCTCCTTTTTTTCATTTTTCCAGGATTGTCTTGGTCTGCCAGAGTTTCCATAGAGGGTACTACATACTCCAAGTGAAACATTAGAGCATTAAAGCACTAATCACCCTTAATATTAAACAAGACATTGTTTTCATTCCTAATGTTATTATCGTATTACTTAATATTATCTTGTTTCTTAATGTTATTTTTTTGTTAATTTCCAACAAGGCTATGTTCCAATTTTGTTTGTTGGACTTATCACTAATTTTGTTATGGCAGGTCGCATGTTTCATTTCATACTTATTTGTGTTATATTTTTAAACCTTGTGATCAGTCATTAATGAAGTTTGTATGCAAAGTTTGATACCCTTAAGAAATCTAATCACAATTTCATGAGCATTAATTAATTGTCATTAATATTTCATTTTCCTCAAAGTAGTTTTCTTGAGTTTATTCCTAGAGTAATATTCTTATATTTCCTCTGCATTACATTAAATTATATAGCTCTATGTTGTTATTAAATTCTGAACTTTCATGTCTTTTTCAAAGTTTTACCACTGTTTAGATTTTGCTAGTGTTTACTAATTCAAAACAAAATTGAGCAGCTCTCTAACGTAACATATTCTCTAAAAGCATTTTATTTCAATAATAAGAATGCACATTTTGATTGCCTAATAACAAACCTCACCCTTTTATCATCAGTTTATTAACTCATCCACCATCAAGCATTTATTTGCATTTACTTGTCATTACAATAAATCATCATTGAAATTGAAATGACATGTAGAACTTATTACATCTTGTAAATTCAAAAGCATGTCCTTTCATGATTTTGTTAGCCCTATATTACAAAATTTTTCCTTCTTTTTCTTGAACTCTTTCAATACTAAGATTACTAAGAAAATTTTAGCAAGCTAAAATGTGATCAGTGGTGTGTTATCAGCAACTATTAAAAGACAAATATGATAAAGTGTGATGAATGAACTTGATGTACAACACTGTTGATTATCATTCATTAACAAGCTGACTGTTAAAACTAAAAGTACTAACTCAATGATATTCATGCTAGGACAGCTTCACAGCATTGATTCTTTATTTTGTTGGAATTGAATCAGAAGTGTGCATTCTTTCCCATAAATACAACAGATGCATTGTGGTATTAAACATAATTTTGAAAAAATAGGCCTATATACCTTTTTTAAACGAAAAAACGTAATAATATATTTTTGTTGCATTTACTAACTGTCATATTTAACTCATCAGTATGTCTCAATCACATTTATGTTTCTTACCATGTTTGACATTAATCTTACCCTAACCAAGATTGTTACGTGTGTGTGTGTCTACAGTTGTTACTAACGGCTATCCCAGCAGCACCTTGGAGAGCGATTCTGACTTTGACACCACCACCCCCGCCCCAGCCCCCCAGCCTCATCACCACCATAAGGGGCGTCGTCACCGATTACTCCAAAGTAAATGTTTTGCCATGTTTTGTCTTGTACTGTGGTGGAGGGGTCAATGTTACGTTGCATATTTTGGCTATTTTTGCAGAAGTGGGTGTGCAGTATGAAACATTATTCATGACTGATTTATAAATAATTGTACTTGCCAAAATCAAATCAATCAGCTACTACATAGGAAGTGTAAGTTGTAATACTTGTATAAAACATTTAATAGCTGATAAAACATATGCACACCATGACAAAATAGAATCACAGTGCAGTGCAGTTCTTTATGCAAATGTTTATATGTACGTTTATTTACTTTCAGATAAGTGATAAATATTTCAATTTAGTATACATACATTAAATGTGGGTGTACTACTCCTGATCGTATTTTGAAAGCACATAAACCAACTCATAATGTCATGCATAAAATGTTCAAACTTTCCATCATCCAAAATATGGTAATAAGCTAAGAATGGCTTACAGTCAAAACTTGTATATCATCAATGCTACAACAATGTAATAAAAAATTACCTGAACATCCAAAGAACATATGCTAAGCTTTGTATATCATTAAATCAATTATGCATTTTATTTCAACAATGAGTCAAAGCTTGCACATTATCAACTGATTGATAAATACATGTCTTGTGGCATATCTGAACCAATGGGCATGGGTACTCATGTAAATGTGGCACTCAGGAATGCGACAAACAAATCGGGTTAGTTTTTCAGAAAAATGCAGACATTTGTTGGACTTTCGCTCAAAAATCCCCACATATGGGTCCATTTATATATTATTATATCCTTAGATTAGAGTTCATTTTCTGGTCATTGACTTGGAAGAAAACCTGTAGTTTGATCCCAGTGACAGGGGCTCATCAGCTAAGAATTTAAATGCTGGCCCCATTCCCCCTTCGACGTACAATATTAAAAGTAAGAATAATGTTTCTGCAGAAAATCAGATTCAATTTGTATAATATGGATTGTGCCAAAGTATGAATGTTGTATTTTGAATGCTGACTGGTGGTTATTGTGATAAATTCAATATTGCTTCCTTGGTAAATTTTGCATTTTGTTGTATTTTTGATTTACATGAACACTCATCTACCAGCTAAAATTGGAATAGAGTTTCTGTATTTTATTTCCTGTTGGATACCTAATTTTATCCAAGTATTGTTTCTATATGTCTGACATGGTCATGCCATCTATATATTTTTATAGGATTTGATTATTTTTAAGTTCAGTGGAGTTTGCAATCATGATTACAGTGAATGCATCAAAGTTGGAATTTGCTGAAATTTGACATTTCTGACAACAAATTTACAGCTAAATTTGATTAGATATCATTAGGGGCTAGTGGAAGATGAGTTAATGACATTGAGTTATATTGATTCACACTGTTCAGACATTGTGATTGGATATTTATAGTTTCTTTTAGAAACATGTAGATACTTCAGAAGTTGTATCCCTACCAAACAAGATATCCTAGAATAAAGAATATATGAAATAACACATATATTGAGTGAATGTTGTTCTGGAGCTTGGTTAATCTCCTACAATGAATGTGAATGTTTGAGAATCCAGGATTCAGATTATGTTGATAAAGAAAAATAGTTATTTGCTTACATCAAATTTGTTATGACATTTTGGAGCAAAAACACAACAAAAATAAAGCAAAGTTCATTTTCAGCTAGCATGCATGTTGCACTTTAAATAAGACTTGTGCAGATTGTCTGTTGCATGTCAGAAAATGTAAGTGACTGGAAAGTTACCAACTGAAAGAAAGCATGAAATTGCTCTGAGCCATCCCCAAAACGCATTTGCTACATGGCTGTGTTGAAGAAACTTGTATGCAACAATTAAGTGTGTGTCCCAGTATAAGTAACTGAAGTTGAAATGTGGAATTAGTTATATTATGTTGGATATGCATGTACAGGCTCATTTGCAATTACCACAAATGAAAAAGGTGATATTTGTTCAAAAATATGTCTGACGTTCAGATATTGATTAATTTTTACTTTTGCTTGCAGGAATGAGTTATTGTATATAGGTTAAGGTCAAATGAAGCTGTATGTATTCCTTGATTTTTTTAACAGTTATACGATTTTACACTTGCCATTATGGAACAGACAGTAAGAAAGCAAATTAAGTTCTTAAAAGCAAAGGCATGAAAACACAATCGTATAAGACCTGTGTGTGTGTGTGTGTGTGTGTGTGTGTGTGTGTGTGTGTGTGTACTTTTTGTGTATGTGTATCCATGCATACGCACATAGGTGTGAATGAGGGTGCGGTATTAGGGTGTATGTTTATTATAAAAATATTCAAGTTGCTAGCAATCTGAAAAATAAAATTCTGCATGGATACAAATTCTGCATGTAAGCAAACTCAATCATTGAAAATTTGGAATGTACAAACTTGCTCGTCATGTGCATCAGTCATCGTCTAAATGTCTGTTCGTTAAAACCATTTTCCCCTCTCGCCCAGCCATACCTGATGTGGTACAGTTGTTGTTACGTGAAGGTAAAGCATCCACCTTTCATAACATCAAATAACCTCATCTACTGCATATGTGACCTTTTCTGACATAAGAGAATCATAAATTCCTGTAACTACCCACAAGAAATTGTATCCTAGAAATGCTTGTTAATATTGATTTCTCATGCCAGTGACAGAACTAAGTCTCATTCCATTCTTGTGGGATTTTATACTAAGTGTACTTTGAATGTTTTCTTGATTGAGGGTTTTGCTAACATAACCAAGTT
Organism: Eucidaris tribuloides; assembly: GCA_001188425.1. NCBI lineage: Eukaryota > Metazoa > Echinodermata > Echinoidea > Cidaroida > Cidaridae > Eucidaris > Eucidaris tribuloides. The sequence continues at coordinate 161,526 of JZLH01S0499073.1, forward strand.
TGCATGTTAATTTACTCGTACTTCAGTTCAGTTTAGACCCAAGTTTAATGCATTACAAACTGTTTACTTTCCAAGTCAGTCACTTTATTTGAAAGTATATGTTATGGAGAACTGAAGACCATGGGTTTTGAGGTTGTGAACTTGTTGAATGTGTAATCATTCAAAACAAAATTGCACTAAATTATCAAAATTAAATGAAGTGACTCTTGCATGATTATGATTCTTGTACAAAGATATGGTCATTAATGTGGTAGCTAGAAAACATGATCTGAGATACAGAGAGAGAGAGAATTATCATTGATGTCCTTCAAAATTTTGCAAATAAGTTAAGTGTATTTGAAACTTGAATATTTCTTTAGAAAATGTTAAAATAGAGTTTTCCATATTAATTTTTCCCGTTTGTACTAAAGGGCTTGATTTTCTACTCAAAATTGGTTTCATTTAGGTTATTCTTTGATTTCATATCATTGTGAGCAAATACTGGATAGAATGTGTGTCAATTTGTCTAAAAAGCGTTCTGATATATTCTAACAAAAAGGCCATGCTCTACAGTTGCTATTATTCACAAGTAAGGACAATTATTTCCTTTATTTCCTTTAAGACTGATTCATACATCTGTAATTTGATTGTCTTTGTGCATATGTGGCTATCAGTGTCAAGCTTTGTGTATTTGTGCAAAACAAACAATAGAACCAATGAGTCAGTTATTATGTCACAGTTTTTTTTGACAGCTCAATTTTCCACATAGTTTTCAGGTTTCTTGTTAGGAAAACAATGAAATATATGTAATGATTTTGTGTACAAACAGCTTTGATACTTCTCTCTCTCTCTCTCTCTCTCTCTCCTCTCTGTGGGTATTGACAAATCCATGACATTGTTTTATGTCAACTTATTCAATGGCATGCTTGTTCACAAACAGTGTGTATTTTAGCACATATCTCTTCAGTTTTATCTTCCCAGGCACATATAGCAATTATTCATTTATCTCTAACAAGCACCTTGCTTGCATGTTGTTTATGTTCGATTACATGTTCATGCTAACTGTTAGAGCAGCTCTAATTATATCAACCGTACTTTGCATTGAAATGCAACTATTTGCATCATGATCATATTAACAATGCTGTATCAAGTATAATCACATTTTGTCTGTCTTCAGTATGTATGTGGTCCATACTAGTCAATGGTTATCTTGAGATGGGGGTGGGGTTTATGGGGAATTATGTGGGTTTAAACCACTAACAGCTCACATGTGTATCATGGATATCCTAACTAACTGAACCTCCTGGCTGTTGTGTCTGCTAGCTATTCACGTTGATATACAGGGATTATCTCTCTTTTCATTTTATTTTAATTTCATTTATTCACTGAAACTCACCTCTAACTCACTTTCACACAATACTGCTACATGTATAGCTTTCCTTTGTTCACAGAATTACCTTCTTGTTAGTACATTTGGTAGCATGTTTAATTTGTTTTTCGCAATTTAACGGTGGATGTTAATGATATTTGCTTGTTTTATTAAATACATATATTGGCTACGCAGGCGATATTAATTGTATAATTATGTCTAAGCCATATCTATATTTGGCTTTTGTTTTTTATTTGATACAGCGCTTTGCAATGTATAACAGTAATATATAATGATATACAGTTGTTGTTTGTGTTATTATTTCTATCTTATTTATAGTTGTTTCCTCTATGTTCTTTTATACTACACAAGTTTTCAACTAAATTTAAGTTTTATATTTGGAATTGGAGTCCTTCTGAACATAACCAATAATTGCTTACACAATAATAGTTGCTGATCAGCTATTAACATTCACTAACATGATTCATTTCAACTCTTTATTCACAGAACATAAAGTGATAGACACGGATGCTGTCACGGATTCAGACTCCAATGTACGCGTCAATGGCTACGAGGGGACCGACGACAAGAAGAAAAAATGGAACGGCGAGCACAAAGAGAAGAAGAAACTCGCGTCTCTTCCCCTGGGTAGAAAGATACCAATGGCACGGGCAGCCTCCAGTGAGACATCAACAGTACACTCCCCTGACTCCTCACTGGAAAGGGGCGGGCCATCACCTGCCAAATCAAAACGCAGTAAATTCACCAAGAGCGCCAGCATGGACTCCGGGGCCAAGGAGGACACACTTGCCAAACCCACCGCCCATGACATCGATGGACAGCGCAGCCCTGGTGCCGCAAGACGTAGCAAGAAGTCCGATAACCGGCTCAGGACACCAGAGGCGTCGCCACCTAGTACTCTTCAACGTGAGTACATCGCACTGAGACCGGCCAGCGAAAATGACAGCTCCATTGGTTCCGACAACCACGGGCGCCCTCGCTTGGCCAAGTTGAACTCAATGGGCAGCAGCTTTGACGTATTCAAGTCTGTGGACATTATGTCAGACATTAGTGAGGCAGACTCGGTGGATTTGAGTATGGTGACTCGGTATTTCTACTCAGTAAGGATCTTTCCAGGCCAGGATCCATCTGATATCCATGTCGGATGGGTTACCCCCGGATACCATCACTACAGTCCCCATTTTGATCCCTCCAAGACGAGTGAGGTTACTGTCAATGTGCTGGGAGAGAATGGAGGAGTGCAAGAAAGGTGAGATCAGTTTGTAGGTTGTGATGATGGTGCAGCCATTTCAAAATTATTTGTTTGAATTTTAAACAAAGTTGTTTGCTTCGTGGGGTGTTCAATACAAACACCAATATTAAGACATGTTTCCAAGAACTATGGAAAGCTGTCTTTATTGAGCTTGAATAATTTCTATTCAGTGGAAGCAATAGAGAAACTTTTAATTAAAGTCATTTGAAAAGAACTCAAAAGTTTGAGAGAAGTATAATTTTGAATGAATAAATGTTCTGTAATTCTTTAATGTCAGAAGTAGGTTTTGTGGTGTTGGTTGTGTGCATTTTAGTCAACCCTATATATTAACTCAAGGGAATCAGTTGTGGTGCCATCCATGGAAGGGTACCATTTTCATTTTCCTTTCTGGAAGTCAATATCCATTAAGACAAGTTTAGCTGTTGTAGGCATACAAATTTGAATTTCATGTGCACATTTGTATAACTGCGAAGAACCACACTGTATGATATTTTAAGCAGCACCAAGGGCTGGCAATAACGCTTCTTTGATGCCATTCAAACTTCAGCTCCAAGAGACGTGACTGTTACACCATTTGTGTTGGTGATCACATGGATCTCCTGATCACCCCAGAGGGAAGGAGGATATCATCTGGCCTGGTGGTTGGCTGCACTGTGGACATCTCAAATGGAGAGCTGAACTACAGTATCAATGGCAGGGATATTGGTACCAAGTTTCAGGTAGGCAGGGAATAACACCATCCAGAGTTTATATAATTTTGATTATTTAATCAATTCATGAATTTATTTTTTATGTATTTATGTGTATTTGTTTACTTATTAATTTATGAATGACTGAATAATGAGGGTGAGGATGATAAAGATGATGGTGGTGATGGTGGTAGTGGTGGTGGAGGCAGCGTTTGCGATGGCGATAATGATCATGAGATGATCATGATGATCATGATCATGATGGTGATGGCGATGATGATGATGATGATGATGATGGTGATGGTGATGATTGTGATCATGATGATCATGATCATGATGATGATGATCATGATCATGATAATGATGGTTGTGGTAATGAAGATAATGAAGATGATGGTGATGATGATGATGATAATAATGATGATACTGATGATGATGGTGGTGGTGATGATGATGATGATTGAGATAACTGGCTTCTTATCTTTAATCCTGTTTTT
>JZLH01S0499073.1:165382-180137 GCA_001188425.1 Eucidaris tribuloides
GGGGGCTCCGCCCCCTGACCCCCGACAAATCATCACCACGTTTGAAAAATAACCTGCTATCGGCATTTCAGACTAATGAATTCATACAATTTTGAAAAAAAAATTGGGTTATTTTGTTATTGTTGACTGTCCATTTCAAAGAAAAATCGTGTTGGCAGAGTGATAAAATATCCGTATGAAACTGCTAGAAGCCATGAGCGTCAGGGGGCGGAACCCCTGACGCCAACCTAGGACGGGACCCTATACTTGAAACCCTGGAACCCATCCATTAGGATGGTCAGCCCTTCCCCATGTCATCCATTTTATTGACTTAAACGCACCCCCTCCTATGGCTACGGGCCTGCAAAACGCATTTTTCTTCTTGGAATTTCAAAATGTTTCAAACCGCTCGCTCGCGGAATTACCTTTTCACCACTGACATAAACTGCTTAAAGCCGTAGGCTTCAGGAGCCTTACTCCCATCCGGGATGGGGACCCCACTTGGAATTCTATAAGGTGGGCCCCTGGAACCCATCCGTTAGGATGGTTAGCCCTTCCCCCTATCATAGGTCCTTTTTCACTTATAAGCAGCCCCTCCTTTGAAATATATGTATCCCGGCTAGGGGTCTGCAAAACGCATTTTTGATCATAGAATTTCGAAATTTCACAACCGCTCGCTCGCGGAATTGCCTTTTCACCACTAATGACATACATACAAACACATAAAGCAGCCTATACATTAAAATGGTGATTTTTTAAAATATATTTTAACACAAAAAATAGCAACAACAAAAAACACCTCGACAGGGGTACCCCTATTCCAGCCCCTATCGCACGTTTAGCGTACGCAGCGATAAATCCACCATCTCAAAATGCAATTTCGGCTGAGCGACTGGGTGCCCCCTCAATGAGCTGACCCACGGTACGCCACTGATGATCATGATGATCATGATCATGATCATGATGATCATGATAATGATGGTTGTGGTAATGAAGATAATAATGATGATGATGGTGATGATGATGATGATAATGATGATGATACTGATGATGATGGTGGTGGTGGTGATGATGATTGAGATAACTGGCTTCTTATCTTTAATCCTGTGTTTGTTGGTCATCTGCAGGTGGAACCCAAAACCAAACTGTTTCCAGCAGTATTTGCCAAACCTACCAGTAAAGAGATGCTACAGTTTGAACTGGGAAGAACAAAGGTATGGCTGTTGGAAAATATTAAATTGTAAAGTATCCAGAGTGAAAGAGAAAAACTACTAAGAAATTAAAAAAAACACCTTTTTGTGGGAATTTTGACATATTACACTTCACCAAAATATTGTTCTTTTAACATATATAACATATGTAGCAAGTTCGTAGTTGTAAATTGCTCTTAGAAACATGAGTGTCATGGTGGGGGTCCAGTGGGGTTCATATCACTTTTAAAGTATCTTCTGTGTCCATGATACAAAAAAAGGTCTGAACCCAGAGTTTCCCTCTCAAGTTAAAAAAAAATGCCCACATGTAGGCCTATTGTCTTATATTTTGATTACTAAATCTCTGATTATTCCACTAGTGTTTTGACTGAATCTCTGATTATTCCACTTGTCTTTCTTCTTTCAGAACTGCCTACCGTTGTCAGCGGCCTGGTTCAGAGGCGACACCCACAACCCCACCCCGCAGTGCCCCTCCCGTGTCCAGGTGCAGGTTTTACACACCTACACCTGGGCGCGGGCACCTCTCCAAACCATGCAGGTGGAAACCAAGAAGGTGTCAGACAGTGCTGGATGGCTGGTGTCGTGCCCAGAGCCAGGTGAGATTGGAAAACCTTGTCATTCATGTTGCCAGATAATTGGCCAAAGGCAGCCAAGATCAGAAGTGTTATCTTAGTTTTTGTAATGATATTTTTATTCTTTACTTCTCAAGACTTAACTGTTTTCACTTAGAATCTCGATTCATCAGATCTTAGGTTTTCATTGACATGCCAGCAAATATGTTTGATGAAGTTATACCTTCAAATATCATGCTGGAAATAAAGTGGTAGATTATTAGACTGAGTGCAATTATTTGTTTTCAAGATTTTAAACTTGAAAGTTCAAATACAAAATTTCAATCCCTCAAACATACTTTGCATTCATCAATTTTATAATTCCACATGAGAAAAATGTTTTACAGGTAATTGGTAAGCAAGCATATATGTGAATTTTAATTGTAAATCTATTACATTTGAAAGAAACAGAAATTTGAAGAAAATTGCACTACATAATATTATGCTTTTTTATCCCACAGTGTCGTGGCTTGGAGTTCACATCCCAGAGGAGAATAGGTGTATGGATATCTTAGAACTAGTGGAACAGGAAGACCTACTCAAGTGAGTGTGCCTCGAAATCTAAATTTTATTTCTTGTTTACATTTAAAGAAAAAAAACTTTCTACATAACGAAAAGTTGCATAATACAGGGGATGTATCAGGAATATTCAATCTTTTTCTGGTTTGTTTACACATTAAATGACCATTTATTCAGCCAAAGTGGTATAAAGTAGACCACAATACCTTCCAGTGGCTTGCTGTGCTGATTAGATCCTAGAAATGGGGGCGGTAAGAAAAGGATTGCTTGAAAATGCTGCAGTGTGTATTTTCTTTGTAGGAATTCCACAGCAATGTGTGCTACAAACCGTTACTGTCTGTTCAATTGCTCCACAATCTCACGGAGAATTATTTGTAAGGCCCCACTTGCAGATTTTTCTCATTAATCATACTAATTGGTGGTGTTGTGCCCACTTTCTTCTCCAGATTCCACTCCCACACATTGAAGTTATACTGTAGTGTCTGTTCCCATGGCAACCACCATGTAGCTCATGCCTTGATCAACCATGTTAATGAGGACCAGTTGATGTACTGCCTTCAGTGTCCATGTAAGTATGCTCACGCTGTACATTCCCTCTTAATGCACTATAAAAATATACACTATTACTTACAGTCTGATTTTACATCAACTAGATTTTAAGAGTGTAACCTTAAGTCTTGTTTATATAACTTACTAACTAATCAGAGGTTGACCCAACTCCATCCATGTTTTCCCTGTGGTACCCCACAATTTCAAAAACCTCCCCCTTCTGACAAATATTAAAAATAAATAAATGATAACAAAAATAACTCATAGATAAAAAGAATGAAATTTAAATGAAATAAATATTATGAATAAATGTCTCCTAGTCCAGAAGGCATAAACAAATTTAAGGTTTGTTATGGTCATATTCATTCACAGATATCTTGATAATTACAGCATAATTGTCAAAACTTTTGTATGTATGGCTCTTTGTTTGTCCACTTGAACATCATTATACTGCTCAGACATTAATCCTATCTGGGCCCCGGGGGGGGGGGGGGGGGTCCTAAAATAGCCCCCCCCCACAAAGTTCACGACCATTCCGCCGCGCGAAATTTTTTGACCGCATCGCTCGCTGACTTTTTACTTTCAAGTCTTGCGCATATTTTTGAGACCAATTTCGCGACGTCCGGGTATGCGGTTCCGAAGTTACGCAACTTTATGTACTTGCATGTCACACCAAAAATCGCTCAAAAACATGAAATCGTGTGTTATTTCAATGCAAATTTTGTTTTCACCCCAAATTCATAAATGTATGATTATTTTTACTTTTACTGATTGAAATTAACTAATTTTATGCTGTTTATGATCGAAAAAGTGTCCCCAACATATTTCATCGAAAAAACAAGAAAATACATAAGAAATTCCTGAAACAATAAAATACATAAGAAATTAATTCTGATTCAGCAATTGTTTTGATAGATTATTTTTAGAAATGTCAAAAAGAATATTATCACCAAAAATTAGCATTCTGTGAGCTGTTTTAAGTGAGTTATGGGCAAAAATATGATTTTATACATAAAGTTGCATAATTAATTACTTAAAACAATAGAAAAAAATTATTTTTCAAAAATCTAACTATACAGTCTTGGAGATTACATCCGGCTCTATGCACGTGCAAATTTTCCCGGTGATCACGCGATCCGCGGCCGAGATCTGAAGGGGGCGGGCGCCACAATTAGCCCCCCCCCAAGCTATGCAATTTCAAAAAAGCCCGGGCTAATTAGGGTTAAAGTTTTACAAGGTCTTAAAATCAGACCTGCAAAATGCTATATGATACAGCTAAGCTGATGCCTTTGATGATGTCCAAATAAAAAGATGGAAACACCTTGTAACCCGTTGAAGACTAGACACAATATATCGTCTTGAGGTCTATGGGAAATGCACATTAGAGCAAAATCAAACCATCTTCAACGGGTTAATGTGGGAGACAAATCCTTCGTGTAACACACTCTCCATACTCTAATATTTGTGAGATCAAAAATATTTGTTGCATTTATTTCTTTATCTAGATATATCCGGTCCATTGAGGTTAGGTTACTACAATCTACTCTGCGCTCTTCACCTTGAAACTCATGTCAGTGCCAGGTATGTATGTTTGTCACTTTTTTTGTTATCGAGTACATTGATGAATCAGCAAATGACAAATTCTGATGGTTGAAATGACCAAATAAGATGTACAAATTATTCATGACTAAGCTGTTAAATGTTGAAAAATGCTTATTAATGGTGCAGAAGTATTTGATATTTAAATTAACCCTTGATCACTTGGAAACAAAAGGGAAATGTATTATGTGCATTTGTTTAGTTACCAATCTTAACCTCAGTTAACAATTTAAATACCTTTCTTTTAAACAAGAACATATTATTTCATACTACAGTCTTTGCACATGAAATTAACACAAGTCTTGATTGCAACTGATTCCTGTTTTAGCTTAAATAAAAAAAAAAAACTATATATAACACTTCATTCCTCATAGATAAGATTTTATTAGTTATTAGTTTCCTGAAATGTAAATTCAGGAGATTTCTAATTTTGTTGATATTTATATGTATTATGTAGTTTTACAAGGTGCAAATATAAATTTTTAATCAAATATTAAACATGTATTTGTTTCCAGGTTAAAAACCCAAGATGAGTTCATCATCCCTCTGATGTCTGGCTCAAAGCCTTATGATGAAGAAACTGACATTTCTAGTGGTATGTCAATCAAGCGGGCCTTGAGTACCACCAAGAGTGTCTCCATTAGACCCCAACTCAACATGGGACCATCAGCTGACAGGTGAGTCAAAGGTCATAGGTCATGGATCAGAGGTCACAGGCAATGTACCAAATAGTCATGCAAATTTATCATTGTATTAATTTCGAAAGGAGTGTTAATCAGACTGTAATAAGAATATGCATTAATGCACTTGTGCTTGTACTTATCAAGTATTATGGCCAGAGAGTGATAGGTCAAAGATCATTGTTAATGATAAGTGTTTTTTAAATATATTATTTGCATATTCATTAAAGTTGAGCTGTCGATTGTTACTTTGTAAATTGGTTGGCCATATTTGATAAGGGTGAAATGTACATGTATGTAATGACTCCCAATACAAAATGTGAATGTGTAATATGAATTGAGTTGTCATGTTTAGGCCAAAATACCACAAGAGTATTTCATCTATTCATGTGATGTCTTGATCAACATCTGTGCCTAATATTCTATCATGTAAATTTTTGTATCAAAATCAATCATTCAAACCAACCAACCAACCAAACAATCAATCTATCTACCTATTATTTTTCTATTTATTTATTATTAATCTCACTATCTATTAATAAGTTAATCTGTTCATTTTATTTGTTTCCAAATTGCAGTAGTCACCAGAGCTTTGGTCAAAGCATCAAGGCATCGGAGCAAGCCCCTCCCACCTGTAACCTGTCGATCCTCAAAGAACATGTGATCTCATCACTGGGTGAGGCTGTGGCTCACGGTGTCTCCCACTGCAGAGATCCCATTGGTGGCAACTATAATAACCTCTTTGTGTAAGTTTTCCTGTTAAATAATAAAAGTATGAAGATTAAAGACAATTATATGAAAGTGAAAAGTGGTGAATATTATGTACACTAACATACTGTGCTTTAGAGGCTGCATCTTTGACTCTTTGTGTCTGTGAAGACTCTGCTGTATACATACAATTTCCAGAAATGAACTGTTGAACATGAGTAAAAGCCTTGTATGCTATTAGCATATCTCTATTTCAGAGTTGCCAATCTCCGTGAATCAGTTTACGTGAGACTCCCGTAGGCCAATGATATAACTGAGGGGTCCAAATGCGTGAGATCAATAAAAATGCATGAAAAATCAAACAAAATATTTGCGTGAGAAAGGGCCAACAAAATGCATGAGTCTCATGCTCAATGAGTGAGAGTTGGCAGTCCTGCTGTTTGTTAGATGTACCAAAGACTTTGGCACTCTTTTATATATTTATTGATTTATTTATTCATTCAATCATTCTTTCTTTCTTTGGGGGTTTGGAAAAATATTACGTGTATGAAACCATGTTGCTCAGCCAGTAGAAATATATTTCATATTGCTGTTTTATGTATATGAACAATAGTTTTTTTTTAATTAGCTGTTTGCATACTTGATATGTTGTTTTCACCAAGGTGAAAAATGTATACAACAAAAACAGAATGTCCATTGCAACAACTATTTTGGGCACTGAGTTGTCAACAACATTCCCATGTCAGTTTCATACCCTGGACACCTGTTTAGAACACAGGAAGTTATGTGTGGTTTAGGTACATTTCAGAAAGGTGCAGCCTGAGGAGAGAAATGAAATGTACAACATTCTTTTAGGTTCTGGCTTCAGCTGAGCATGCTGCTGGTCGTCTGTAATACTTCAAATACACATTGTAATAAGTCAAATGTGTACATTGACAGAAGAGCCCAAGTTCAGCTAACATGTTTTTGTTTGTTTCTTGTTTTTTGTAATTATTATTCTGGTTTTTTTTTTTGGGGGGGGGGGGGGGTCTCATGCCTCTTGAGTAACTTTCTTACATTCAGTATGTTTTAGTATTTTAAAATAATTGTTAAAATCTTGCCGACAATCACTACATTATTTTAGCTTTTTATACTGTAATTGTTCCTCGTATATTTATTCATTTCTTACTGATTTATTTATTTATGTAATCATTTAATTGATAATTAATCCCTTGAGGATGACAGGTTCTGCAGAAGCCCAGCAAATTGTACAAAATTATCAGTCAAACATTGGATGAATGATAGAGTTAAATTGCATGATGCATCTGTCCCATAAAGTGCACATTTTTTTGCCAGTGTACATGAAGAAAATATATATTTTTGCATAGACTTTTTTTTATCAAAAGACCCCATAAATTGATGGGTTTATATTTTTTTCATGCTAAAATAAAAAAGTCTTTCATGAATAATAATGCCACACAGCAGCGAGCCCAATGGGTTTATAAATTAATTTCATTTGCGTATTTATCTATTCATTTATTTCTTTACTTATTCACCTTTTGTATTATTTCTTGTATGGATAGGCCTTTACTGCAGCTGTGTGATGCCCTCTTAGTAATGGGTAAGACAATTCAAGTTTTATATCTATTCATACATTTTAATTATTGATAAATTTCTGAAATGTCATGTCAAGTTTATTACAGTTCAATGGATATGCCCTCTTGATGCGTATGTTTCAGCTTCCATCCAGCCTTATTTGATGTACCACGCACTACCCCGGGGTACCGTTGTGCCCTGGTATACCAAATTGTGTAGTACCCTCTTGTGTCCAAAAATGTATTTTCTTTGGTTATTACCACTGAGATCAGTGGTTATGATGTAGAAGCTGTGTAAGTGCACAACAACAAGACGTAACAAGTGGGGTGATTTTCACACTTCAAACATAACTTTTACACAGTTTTGTAACCCAGGGTACTGTGCTAAACAAAATTAATAATTCAACAAAAATGGCAGATTTTTATTTGGTACTCCAGGGTACCATTTATGGCATCATTCGCATTGCAAAGATCTGAATTATTTTAGCAATCAATTCAAAATTGACACATATTACTGAAGACATGTATGTGTATTATTAACACTTTGGGTGCTATTGGCTCTACGGCTCTCCCACATACGACATCAATGAGGTACTATTGGCGCACCGGTTCGCCGAGAAGACAATCGGATCCATACCTTTTAATTCGAATGAAAATGTTACTGAAGTTCCTACCAATGAAATTTATCACAAAATGAAGACACAATGAACCCACTAAATGAGTTAAAATGTATTGTGCCGATAGCATTTGCAATTTTACTGAAAATCATACAATTTGGAAAGATTATACACATAAGTCCAAAACAATCCAGTCCCTGGTTAACACACCTGGATTTTTTAGCCCAGCAACCAAAGTGTTAAGGTATGGTTTTAAATTCAGACACATTCAAGTATGTTGCTCTACATGAATAAGAATTGTGTTTTAAGTAATATTAAGTAAATTTTTCTCAACATAATTTTTTCTGTGTTGAATTTAATTTAAAGGTGAATTTGATGATGATGACTTGAAACATCTACTGATTCTCATCGACCCTGCAACATTTGATGAGAACTACAAGAAAGGTATGTATCTGTATATTTCAATTTCACGCCATGTTATTTTGGATACTTATATTTTTCTTTGACAGAGTTCTAATAGCTCTGCATGAAGGAACATTCAAGGTAATTTGCAAACATGATACTTTATGATACTTTATCAAAATTATCACTGCAGAATTGGCTTCTCAATCTACCAGTAATCCAAATATATGAGACAGTCCATTATCCATGTTATGGTTGAATAAGAAGTTTAAATAAATGTTTTTTTTTAAATCTTCTATTAGTCAAATTGGGTGGGAGTGTGGACTGTGGAGGCAGTTGAACTGCCGTAGTTCAGTAATGCCATAACTGTCTTTTGGCAGTAGAATCTGCAGTTTATGCTTAACAATTATCTCAACCTGTTGGATTTCAGTAAAACATACATTCTCCATAGACCCTAACTCGAGATATCCCATTCTTAGTCTCCAATGATCTCAAATCTCCTTTCCAACATTTGGGTTTTTTTCAGGCATCAATGATACTGTGGGTCTTCTCCAGATGCAGCTGGATGAACCCGTCAAACTTGCCATGTGCTTCCTCCTCCAACATCTCTGTGACAGTCAACTCAGGCATCGGGTCGAGTCCATCATCAACTTCTCTGATGACTTTGTGGCAGAATGTCAAGCTGTGAGTATTCTAAAACCTATCATTACCGCCCTGCAAAAATATAACATGCCAAGTCGGTGGAGTTTTGTTGCAGTGGGACTGAGAGGGTAAACAATTTGGTGTAATCCTACCTCACATACTGCATCATCCCACCGACAAACGTCACTCAATCATGCATGTATTCAAAATATATGTTGATGTTTAAGGTGATTTACTGTTAAGAGCCACATTACACTAAAAATGTTTATATCAGTGTGTCACTGTTTTGGGGTTTTTTTGTAGAGTCAAATAAACATAATGTGTGCATGTAAGCTGTGACTGTGAATAATAAGATACTGTGAGGGAGCATAACACTCAATGCATTGAAGTGGTAACTATATAATTATAGTTACTTGAATCCCAAGTAAGATTTTTGACTAGACATGCCTGTATTGATAAAACTTTTGATGAATTGCTGGACTAGAAGTATTGCTGTTTATGTTTTAGTTTTTCAAAATCAATGGCATTTCTGACAATAATTGTTTAGTATGGTGATGATGAAATGGCTACAAATACATTGTGTAGATTTTGTGAATTGGCATGAATTGTACTGGAAGTTGTTATTGCTCCTTTTGTGCACAGGATCAACTCAGAAGATTCATAGAAGTTAGAAATACAGACATGCCTCCTGTCATAGCTGCCAAGAAGACAAGAGAGTTCCGATCAACACCACAGGAACAGGTAAATGAAAAGAATTGTTAAATTATCTCCTTGAGGTACATATCATTGTTAAACTTCTGTTTTCCTGCACTATGTGAGTTTAAAAAGTTATCAAACTTAACTCTTTGCCTACATGAATCAGATCTGCCCTGTGTTAACTGAATGGGATTTTTAGAATCTCATAGACAATGGGTTATTGAAGAAAATAACATTTGTTTTTTTTTCAGATCCTGCCAATTTGTTTTTGAAAATTGAAGATTTTAGCTTCCAGTTAATACAGTTAAATAAAGAATCTACAGTTTACTATTTTCATTTGCATGTTGGAATGGAAGATAAGTTAATTTTCCCCACATGTACAACTTCTCAATCACATTCACATAACACAGAATTGCTTTAAAATTCAAAGCTCAAATATGTACTTCCAAATTTCCCCTTCCTTCCCCTTCCAGATGCGTATGCTCCTCAACTTCAAGGAAGCCGACAACGGTACCTGCCCATGCCGGGAGGATCTGAGGGGGGTCTTGCAGGAGTTCCACACGACCCTGGCATTGCATTGTGGGGTGCACGAGACCCAGGAGCAGGATAGCGGTGATGGAGGATCCCTGCTGAGGAGATTCCTGGCCTGGCTGAGTGGCAGGAGGAAGGACACCAACAAACATGGCACTACACTCCAGGAGAAGTTCTCTAGTGGTATGTCAACCATAGGGACATAGAGAGCAGAAGTATTGATGTCAAACTGGTTCGGAAATATTTAGAGACAATAGCCAAACCATAAATCAGTGCAACTGCAGCTCTTTCATTGTTAGAAACAACCAGCTGTGATGTGCTGCACCTGGTTCCGCCATTGTCCACGCATATTTCTGAATCAGAGTGACGTCACCCTTTGGATGAAGGAGGGTTTTGAGGTGTGGCTCTCCCCAACTCAAACAGTAGGTCGGCAAATCTTGAAGTCCAGAGATCCTTTAAGGGGAGGGCATGTTAGACTTTTCACACCTTGCCATAATATTTTCTGTTGGTAAATTTTAACATTAGAAGAGCTTTCTTTTCTGCAAATACATAAATTTTGTTAGTGAATTTTAAAGTGTATGGACCATGGGCAGGGTGGAGATAGGGCATGGGGAGCTTATCAACAAATTTAGCTCCTTGACCTATCAATGCATTATAACGAAATAAGTTTATTTTAGTAAATAAATTGTGGTCATCATTCAAGTGCATACATGGACCTGTTTCTTTGTGTAATATGAAAGTGCAAGAGTGCAGTTTCTGTCTTATAACCTTTGCAGCTTTTCCATATATTAACATTTTACAATTGCAGGTTGCTATGTAGTTTTCACACTCAGTTTCATTTACATTTTGTTTGCATTTTATTTTACCTTGTTAGGCCACCGCACACTACGTGATTTTCCGTTGCACGACTGACCGACTTGGATCTGAAATTAAAAAAAGCTTATATTTCGTACATGCTGATTTATTGTAGATCCAAATCGGTCAGTCGTGCGATGGAAAATCACGTAGTGTGCGGTGGCCTTTAGTTGTTAGCTCATCAGTTACTCAGAGCATTAGTTGATTGCTTTTTTTATCTGTAGATTCCTTGTCACACCTGATCTCCAATACAATGATCAAGTGGGCTGAGGAGAAGCACATAGAAGATGCCACTCTTGTCAGAGAGATGTTCAAACTTCTACACAGACAGTATGATGGAGTGGGAGAGGTGAGTGCCTGAAGGATTGATTACATGGTCATATATTTCCAGATATAACCTTTTTGTGGTGTAGCTATTAAAGGCATTATAAGTTTTAAGATATTGATGACATGTATATGACATTCAAATTCAGTTCAAATTAAAAGTCAAATTTACTTTCCACATCTCATAAAAAATGTACATGCATAGAAGTCAAGAAAATTAAATGGAATACACAATAACATAAATCAATTACTTGGAAATGTGCATAGAAAAATATTTTCAGCAAGAATGATGCATCTTTTAAAGAGTCAGTGTGGAAGGGAACAGCAATGAGTCAATGACCTTTCAAGGCTGAACCCTATAAAAGTAAATTATGCATTATTTGAGTGTTTATTATTGTACATAAAGTAAAATGTATGTAAAATAAAACCCACAAACATTGATGTAAAAATGCCACAGAATGCTGTTTAATACATGCAAGGTATACAGTACAAGACTTTGACATGACAAAGACAAACAAACAAAATTGATCTATGTTTAAGAATTTGTCTGAAAATATAGTTAAACAATTTGTTATGTCTGTGCTTGCTATCAGTTAAAATTTTGGTGGCAGATGTACATCATGTCAATGTTAACCCACTGGAGACTCAGAAAAAGATATCTTGGGGTGGGGTCTATAGAGAATGCATGCCAAATTGAAATTAAATTGTCTCCAGTAGGTTAATTGCAGAAAGATGACAATTGTCTCCAGTAGGTTAATTGCAGAAAGATGACAATGCTAATATTTTGTCAGCTGCTCTAAACAATACTTAATTCAGTTTAACCATATTTTTGCACATATTTTCTGCATTATACACAAATTTGTTATGTCCGTTTCTACATTCCAGCTATGCCGTGCCTTGAACAAGACCTACGTCGTCAGTAGCACCCAGCGCGATGACATCATTCACCTCTTGACCTCTCTGGGTCAGATCAGGTCACTACTGACTGTTCAGATGGGTTCAGTGGAGGAAGAGGCTCTCATCAAACATTTATGGTAGGTCAAAGGTCAAAGGTCAAGATTTTAACTCTGATCTTGAGATCACATGGGCAGCTTTTATCTATATACTTGCCTGTTTGTATCTATCTGAAATCCAGCCGTGGTGAAGTATTTACGTTTGGGAACATTGTTACAGACAAATCATATGCACGTATCTATTAAGATGATACAAATATCGTAAATATGATCTTTTTATTATTTGTGCAATTCAAGAGATACAAATAGGAACTGAAAACAATTCAACTTAAGATCAAATACTACATGGTGAATACAATTATCATCAGGAGATACACTTAAATGCTGAAATCATTGCCACTTACAAAAATATATGTCTTGCTTTCTATGCATGTCTTGCAGCGCCACGAGTGTCTTCTTGATGGACCTGCTGTGCTATACAAGTAGCCATATTATTATTATATTATTATTAAAGATGAATCATGTGCGGTTATATTTCTGCCCTCCTTTCCCCAAATCTAGGGAGCTAACAGACAACAAAGTCTTCTACCAGCACCCTGACCTGATGCGTGCACTGTGTGTCCATGAGACAGTCATGAATGTGATGGTCAATGTCCTGGAGAAACACCAGACATCTGTCCAACTGACCAGTGAACAGGATACAGGGGTGACCAGCCAGGCCCCAGGGGCTGGTGGGACCGGTGGGGCTACCAGCAGCAAGAACCAGGTGAGTGAGGTAGAATAACAATGTCAAGGATAAAGTGTTCCAGGAGAGCATTTTTGTAGACCCACTTCCTCCCCTTAAAAAGTGTAGAAAGAAAAATCATGATTTCTCTCCACACTGTATTCCACACACAGATCAACACCCTTTTTTGAAAATCTGAAGTGTACTGTGGGTATCAAATCCTCCACATCCCTCTCCCCATCAATACAATTTGTATTCTTGTGAAAATATTATTTTGAATGACCCATAAATTGTGTTCATAAAGAAAATAACAAAAGTTTAAATCCAATATGTGACCCATTGTATAAGTCATAATGTTACTCCCCACATGCAAAATATGTGTGGTGAGAACTGGTTCCAGGGGGGGTTCTAATAAAACTAGTAAATAGGTGTATAGCGAAAATATTGGTGTTACCAGGTGGATAAAAGCACCATTTTAGGTGTAAGGCTTCCTTATGAAATAACTTTTGATGTTAGAAGGGGAGCCATCTAAACCAGGTTCAGGATCAGGATCAAGGGGGCATGGTGAGGGTGAACCTCTCCTATGATATAGAAACATGCATTTTATGCAGAGTGTACCATATATGCGAGCTGTATGATGCAATTATATTTCAAAACAGGACAGGAAGGCCCCGGGATGTAACCCTACCCCAGTTCCTCCTTCTACCCCTCCCCATCATGCGCCAAGACAACCCCCCCCCCCCCTCCAAGCCATGTAGATAGCCGTTAGTTTACCAAAAATAAAAGCACCATTTTTTGGTATAGAGCTTCCACATGGACAAACTTTTTACTTTAGAAGGGGAGCCACCCAAACCGCATTTAAGATTAGGGTCAGGGGTCATGGTCCAGAAATGTGGATTTTATAAGCACATTGACAGTATGTGAGCTGTATGGTGGATAAACAGAACAAGAAAGCATCGGGATGTACTCCCCCAGCTTCCCCACTTACTTCCATACCCCCGCCATGCCCTAAGACATCCCACCCCCACCTTGAGCATGTAGATCGTTGTCTAGCCAAAAGAGATATCGATCTTGAACAATCAAACATTTGATGATACGCAGAGCATTTACCAGGATGGAGAGGATGTGAATAGGTTTCATGGATGGGTTGCATCCAAATCAAAATACATGGTACCCCTTATTAGAAGTAAGAAAGGAAAAGTGGCACTAACGACAACAGAAAAGGGAGCACTTCTATAAGAAGAAGGAAAAATTTTATGTAAAGAGGGTGTTTTCCTATGTAATAGGGACGCTTCACAATACACAGGGGCACTCTCCAGTGCAAAAGTGCACTCTTCCTATTTGAAAGGGTCACTTCAGTTTAAAAAGAAAGGCATGATCTGCATAAAGGGAAAATTCCAAAAAAGGGGCAGTTTAAAATGTAAAATGGGCACTGCCCCCATCCTGCTATCACAGTTGTGTCTGCTACACCATCATTGTAAACCCCTCCCCACATCCTGACAAATTAATCTTCGATTTCTGATAGTTTATTTTCAAAAATATGTTTTTCCTTTTGTCACAGGAAACATAGGTTTTATAGCC
>JZLH01S0499073.1:180350-194160 GCA_001188425.1 Eucidaris tribuloides
GATCCCCATCTACATGACCAAGCTGGGGGTATCTTGAGGTAAAGTGGAGCTAGAAGGGGTAGTGGGAGTACAACCCGGGACCTTACAGTTCTGTTTTAAACTATATCACATTGTAAATTGATATGTTTGTGCATACTTTCCGTCATACAGCTCACATACTGTATAGATACACTGCATTAAATTCACATTTCCGTACCATGGGAGGGGTATTACCCAACATACCCCTTGACTCTGATCCCCGATTGGGTGGTTTCTCCCTCTAAAATCAAAAGTTAGTTCATAAGAGAGTTCCATACAGAAAATTGGGCTTTTTATCCACCTTGTAACAGCATATTTATGCTACAAGCCTATCTACATAGCAAGGTGCAGGTTTTCGTGCGCTGCGGGGGGGGGGGGTGTTCTTTTGTGCATTGGCATGGGAACGTTACACTCCGGTCCTTCACTGTCATTTTAATCTCCATCATAAATAAATATCTTTGTGCATAATTTCCATCATACAGCTCACATATATGATACAAATTGCATAAAATCAGCATTTCTGTACCATGGGAGGGGGTCATCCCCACCATATACCCTCCTGACCCTGATCCCGAACCCGGTTTGGATGGCACCCCTTCTAAAATCAAAAGGTAGTCCATAAGGAAGCTCTGTACCAAAAATGGTGCTTTTATCCACCAAATAACGGTAATCCAAAAAAATTGGCGTTAAGCCACCTGACTAGAACTGTTAAGTATAAACAGTACTGTTTTAAAATCTGTCAAAACATACAATTTTGAACCTTTGGACATATCATAGGAGGTGTTATCTTGTTTTCATGACAACAAAACTGATATTAAACTACATTACATGTTGGCTAGGTGAAGTCACATTTCATTCACAATATCTACTGATTTCTACAAAAATTATTTTGAATTTTTTCGAACAAAGAGCAAAAAGGACAGGTTATTTAAAGTAATTGCAATTCCAACCTGATGTCGCAAAAAGAGCTAGTTTTTCAAAGTAGCCTAATTAACTCAACCTCAGAAATATACAATGTGAGCTGTAAACAAGTTGGAATGTCCATCTGAGAAGCTTAGTGACTATTAAACTTTAGTTAAACATTAACCATCTTGAACAGGTGTTAACTCAAACTAGAACTGAGAAATGTACAAGTAAAAGTTTAATTTATGCAATAGATTTGCACCTGGTTTGGCTTATGCATATTATTAGCTGTTCTCCATAAGCTTCCTGAGCAGGTGTTGCCCAAATAAAGCAAAGAAATGGACATGTAAGAATTTGAATTTATTAGATTTGCACCTGGGTTGATTTGGGCACATTGTTATTATATCAGAGTACAAAGTCCATATGCAATATCTACTGATTTCTACGAAAATTTACAAAATGATGAGCATTGAATCTGTGTCAAGACTCTTTTTGCGACGTAAGGTTAGAATAGCAATTACATTAAAAAAGCTGTACTTTTTGCTCTTTGTTGGAATAAAATCAAAATAATAAGTTATATAAGTTGTGTACCTGCCATAATCAAACAAATCCCATGTCGTGCATAATAATTGACTACCAAACCCCAAACATCTACAGGATGTACAGGATGACTTTAATCGTGAGCTCATCACCGCCTGCTCACGATTCCTCAGCTACTTCTGTCGCGTCAGCCGGCGAAATCAGATGGCGTGCTTCGATCACATCGCATACTTTTTAGAACAGAGTGACATTGGACTTTGTAAGTGATCATGAAGATACAGAAAAAAATATAAAAGCCAGTGAGAAAACCCAGAATGTTTAGAAGGCTGGTGGACGTGTCTCTTGGACTGTATTTGTGCTGCATTTTCTTCACCTCACACTAAACGCATGCACATTGACTTGAATAACGGAATGTACTGTTCACTTCTCCATTCATATTTGTTCTTTTCATGTAACTTTGAATTTAATGACTGAATTATGTGACCCATCACAACAAAACCAATAAAAAGTTGCAAACCTTAAAAAAGCAAAAAAGCAGAAACATATACCCTTATATTTAGGGGGCATTCAAATTTAATAGCAGATCATTTAGGCATCAAACATACATTGTATGAATGCTTTTAAGATTTATGTTTTTCCCTGTTTTTTTCAATTTTCAAATGTTTGCGTTTGATTTGTGACTTTATGTGACTTTTGTGGTGGGCCACAAATGTTTATTACTCGTCAACTTTTACCCCTCTACTTATGGTGTCTTATAATAAAAATATAACACACCCATTTTCCTTGGAGTTATTACTTTGATTTTGTAGATAACATAGTTGCAGGTCATAATTTGTGAGTGATATTACTAATAATGACACAGAAGAAAATATGGTTAGATAATATGGTGATTGAAAGAGAGGAGAATGGGTGTTAACCCATTGGAGACGATTTGATTGGAATATAACACACATTCTCCATAGACCCCAACCCGAGATATCTCGTACTTAGTCTGCAACGGGTCAACAAAAATACTGCTACTGTGTTATCGTGGATCTTTTTGCACACATTTGACCATCCCTTCACCATGTGTGCATCCTCTGCACAAGTTGAGATACCTATATATCATCCCATATATCATAAAGAGTTGGACTGCTCATGCATGCCATTTTTTGATGTGCAAACTAAACTCATGTCATGGCAGTCATGTGATCATGTCAGAATCACAGGTGTTATCGCTGAAATAGCATGTGACAGACCATGTGACTGAGATGGGTGGCATCACTCAAAATATCAAATTAGTTCTGTGCCTAGTGGCACTAAATTTACCTCTCTGTCAAATAATTGTTTACTTTGATTAATGAGGCATCAGTGCTCAATAGGAAATTGTTTAACCATGGAGGTTTGTTATGCCGCATTTTCTATTTCCATCATACATGGTTGGGAGGAAAAAATGTTTGTTTACCCTTTGAGGGTGGTTTGATTTTGCTTTAACATGCATTTCCCATAGACCTTGTGATGAGATATCTTGCCTCTCATTTTCAACAGGTTAGGATGAGTTATAGTAATCTGCAGTAATATGTGTCAAACATACTGTTGAAAGTACAGCCTTAAGGCTACAAGCAATCTAAAGAATAACTCTTCAAGTCTTTTCATTTCATTAGCTCAATAATGTGGCATCATTGTCTATTTTGGGCCACCATACACTCAAATTTCTAAATTTGGCTTGTCAAAGTTGTAAAATATTTTCTGAAGTCTTACATTCTGCAGTGAACGATACACCATTTCATTTTTAAGTGAATGTCCCTTATCCAGTAATACAACAATTTTCATGAGAAAAATCTCATTGAAGTCAAAATTGTCTATTACACTCATCACTTAACCCGTTGCCTCCGAGATTCTGAAAATCCCTTAGAGTTAACACAGGGCACATCCGGTTCCCGTAGCCAACGGGCTAATATTCAATAGTTTGAGTTGCCTACAATTGCCTAGTCACATGGTCTTCATATTTGAATTGACCTGGCATGCAGAGGGGAAAGAAATAATCATCTCACCAGCATGTCAGAAAGTATTGAAAAATGGTTCTCTCTCATGACGTGCTGTGGAATTTGTGTGTGTTTGTTTGTTATTTTGCATCTCGGTCCTCTTTGGAATATGTCTTCATCAGATGAAGGTCAAATTCGCCCGTGAACTGATCGCAAGCTGTTGCCGTTTCATCTGCTACTTCTGTCGCACCAGCCGGCAGAATCAGAAAGCCATGTTTGATAACTTGAACTATCTACTTGATCACGGCTTCATAGGGTTGTGTGAGTACTCCTAAATATGTGACTGAATGATCATGATCAGCATTGCTTCAATATAAAAATGAGTTGATAATGGTGGAAAAGAATGAAAATGAAAACAGTCATATTATAAAACAAACAGAAATACCCAATTTACCATTCCTTAAAGTTTATTTTGAATAAAAATACATACATATATTTTGTAATAAATCAAATTCAAATAAGTATTTGTTATCATGACATTTTTGGGATAAAAAGCATGTTTCAACTTGACCACTTTGGATTATCAAGTAAATGTCCATTCAAATTAAGTTATTATTAGCCACCAAAATTTAACGGAAATACCATATGACTCTTTCAAACTGTTTATGTTGTTGAAATGATTATATCTATAATTGGTTATAATTTTATGTGCAGTATGAATAGAATGAAAATCATAAAGTTTGCAGATTTCTTCAACTTGTAATGTTTCAAAAACCTCATTTCACTACCCATTGTGTGAAATTAATGAAAATGTATATTCAGATTAGAATAAGCTTTGCTGATTATTCATTTCTTCACATTTAGCCAAGAAGTAGAGCAACTGACAAAGATTTAAAGGTTGATATTATTTCATCTATTTGTCTCTTTACTTTCTTTACCTTGAGATGCAAATATTGGTATTTTGTTTTTTGTTTTTTTATTTGTGTGTATGATTTTATAGATTACATAACATCGCACTGCATGCTGTGTTCTTAGCATGTTTCTTTTGCCTAGTGATGTTTTGAAGTTGTGTCACTTGTTATTACTTGCTTAAAGCTTTTACTCTGTTTTCTTTCAAGTTGTAACCTATTTTGCTTATAGATCGTAGTGAGTTAATAAGCTTAACTTTTTTTTGTCTTGCTTATGTGCCATTTCCAAGTAAAAATAGAAACTTTTACTTTCAGTTTTAAAACATACGTTAAGTTGCATTCCTGAAGAAATCAAGCATCGTTTTCAGTGCAAGTGGTAATTATCTCACCAATATAATACCAGTGTACTTCAATGTAGTATTGGTCTGACATTAGTACAAATTACAAAGCGACAATAAAGAAACAATTCTTCTTCCAAGAGCGTATAATAAGATATAACCAGAAACCCAATTTGGGTGGTTGGTAATTACTTTTATTGTTACTGGGTAGTTAAAATGCATTCTTTATCCTGTAAAGTGTATATTTTCCATATTTAAAGAAGTGTTCTTTAGGAGTATCAGAAATGTATGTTTTGTTTGGCTTCAAAGGACAACAGTCACTGGCATGCAGATGGTGTAGGGGACATGCTCGGTACACACTTACCTCCAAATTAAATAAGAATGTGGCTGTTACTGAATTGATCATAGTGTTTCATGAAACAAGCTAAATTTTACAACTAACCATTTGCCAACATGTAAACATGTTATCTACCTACATGCCATGAAAACCGATGACAACCAGAATAGTTTCCTTTAAGAATCTATCCTCTCCACTGTTGTGTACTTTCATTAATATCTCTATACCCCCCCCCCCCCAAAAAAAAAGGGGGAAAAAAGAAGAGAGAACAAAAACAAAACTTTTATTCATTATGTCACCTGATAAAAATTGACAGAAAAACTAGTCAGGTATTTTATATGGCAGCAATGACTTACCCACACTGGTCTTCATCTTGTCCAAACATTAGCCTACCCATCTCTACGAGGCTCATGCCCGCTGGATGTGGCTGCAGCATCCCTGATGGACAACAACGAACTAGCCCTGGCCCTGAGGGAACACCACCTAGAGAAGGTCATCAACTACCTGTCTCTGTGTGGTGTCCAGGACAATGCCCGTCTGATAGCCATGGGGAAGCCCCTTCCTGGCTGGGACCCACTGGATGGGGAGAGATACCTGGACTTCATGAGGCATGCTGTCTGGGTCAATGGTAGGTTTATGGTAGAAATGCTGACTTATGTTATGTGAGTGAGACTGGAGTTAGACTCGAGTGATTATTTTCTGACTTGACTTGCAACTACATGTGCCAGTATTGACTTGTTACTTGAGTTACATATGTACAAATGAGTATTGACTTGGCATCTATGTGCAAAAAAAATACTTGTAACTTGTCTTACATTTGCAAAATGAGTGACAAGTAGCCAATTTACTTGTTTAGTGATCAGGAGGAAATGGGTGGAAAAGGTTAATCTGTTAAATGATCTGTTGCACTTGATTGCAAAAATTATTGGATAGATAGATTAAGAATGATCAATGCATTGATGGGTGGAATGATGAATGAATGGATGGAGGGATGGATAGATGGAAGGGCAGATAGATGGTGGGTGAATGGATGGATAGAAGGATGAATAAATTGATGGAGGGATGGATAGGTAGATGGATTAATAGATTGATGAATAGATGGAAGGATGAATGGATGAAGGTGTGGATAGTTGGATGGGGTGATCAAACTTTTTCATAACCCAAACACATTCAATACATCATCTAATATTAAAATGTTCAACATGCTTTGTTTGTATTTCAGGAGAAACAGTGGAAGAGAACGCCAACCTGACAGTCAGGATGTTGATCAGACACCCAGAGTGCCTGGGCCCTGCCCTGCGAGGGGAGGGGAAGGGTCTGCTAGCTGCCATGGAGGAAGCCATAGACCTGTCAGATACGGTAGAGGAAGGGTACCTCATCACAGCCCCTACCATGGCTATCAGTGAAGAGGATGGAGAGAGTAGACCCATAATTGCTCCAAGGTACACCTTTGTATTAACCTGTTACCTAC
This sequence comes from Eucidaris tribuloides, assembly GCA_001188425.1. Taxonomy (NCBI): domain Eukaryota; kingdom Metazoa; phylum Echinodermata; class Echinoidea; order Cidaroida; family Cidaridae; genus Eucidaris; species Eucidaris tribuloides. The sequence continues at coordinate 186,830 of JZLH01S0499073.1, forward strand.
AGGAACCGGTTGTGCCATGTATTAACTCTATGGGAATTATAGAATCAAGAGGCAATGGTGGGATTGGTGGGACCGGTGGAATTGCAAGAGGTTAATGTAACACCATTGTTCCCTGGGCATCTTATTATTGTTCTTGTTATTTTAACTATAGGGATGATATCTGATTGTCAAAGAATCATTATTTTACTTGAAGGCATGATGTGGTAGCCTATTGACCCAGCATTTGCATAGTTGTAACTATTCCCTGACAAATAGAACACAGCTTTTACAAATTTTTCTGGGAACAATTTTCTTTAAATAGGAGTGAAAAGTTCACATTCGGTGAAAGAGGTGTGATGCAGTTTAAAACAAAAAATGTTTCATAATTTTGTTACCCATTTGGACTATTCATGAGGATACCTGAGCTGAGGTCTGTGAGAAATGCTGCAGAATCAAATCATCTTGAAATGAATTAAGCTCTAAACCTGTGTTAACCCGTTGCCTCTGAGATTCTAAAGTGCCCATAGCGTTAATACATGGCATAACCGGTTCATGTAGCCCATGGTTTAATGGACATCTTCAGGAGCTAGTCATCAATAGGTTAACATCTCAAGTAGATGAAAAATTCTTGTCATGAGAATTATGAAATAATCTGTTTTTTTTAACTGAAATGAATTCAGTGAGATTCAACAGGGAAATCAGTCTGTAATCAACCAAATAGTACATGTTTGGTTTTATTTTTCAGTCGGTCTGTTGAGTCGGGAGATGACGAAGATGATGTGGACACCGGTGGTGCCATCCTGACGTTCTACGCCACCTTGATTGATCTCCTGGGGCGTTGTGCCCCTGATGAGAACCGCCTCTCCCAGGGCAGGACAGAGCCCCAGAGGATGAGGGCTATCCTGCGTAGCCTTGTCCCCCTGGATGATCTGGTGGGTGTGCTCAATCTCAAATTTGTGCTCCCATCCCCGCAAAAGATCTATGAGAAGAAGGACGGTGAGTTCGGTGGGTGCATGGCTTGTTGTGCCTTCATCTTTTATTTTTTAGACCCCATTTATTCCTGGAGTTCTTTAGATATCATTTGAGGTACAGTAGATGCACACAGGTTGAGTTTGCATCTTTGTTTTAGTCCTTTTCTATTTGCACCACAGATTTTAGCCGTTCCATATGATTGAGAAGGAGTAGCTTACAACACCCCACCCCTCCCCCCCCCAAAAAAAAATCAGTATTCTTTGAAAAACTTCTTACAGTTGAGATAGATGCACAAAAGTGACTTCTCTTATCACATTTGCACCACAGATTTTAGTGAATCGGTCTGGCTGAGAAGATCAATTTACCACACATGATCAGATAGCAAATAAAAATTATTTAAATCTGCTTTTTGCTTGTGAAAGTAACAGAAAAGAAAAAAAAGAAATTATTTATCAGAATTTTGGAAGCAAAAGTATGCAAAACTCACAAAAGTTCATTTCCTTTAAAAAAATCATCAAAATTACAAAATTGTTGAGATAGTTAATTAAGACAAAAGTAATGAACAACATATATGACTAGTCTAGACAAAGTTGGGAATTGTTATGCACTTTAATTTTTGCACCGTGATCCACTACCTTGAAAATAATAGATAGCAAAATAGAAGAGAGAATGCACATAAATGTGTTAATTATTTTAGGGTGATTTTTGTTTTGTGCCTGCCTAAATTTTGTTGGGGTGGTTTTCCTTATGTTTTGGTTTTGTTTTATGCACTCTTTGCAGTGTTTGTATCACAACAGTTATGCGCTCATTTTTCCTCACAGAATTTGTCTCATTATGAAGTTTGTTTGAAAAGGCTATTTCACAGGCCCATTACGATACCTTCAAGAAAATTTGAATGAATTCGAGCCCTTCCTTGCTGTTCACAGAACAATCTGCCCTATGCATATATGCATGTAATTTGTAATTTGATACTAAGTAGAATTATTAAATTCGGACGTGCATTGTAAAGTTTTGACCTAAAACAATCAATTTTGACCAAACAAAGAATAGAATAATTGTCTAGAAATTAACTCATAGAACCATGAACTTATGTTGTGGATATAAACCGTTTGGCACAGTGTGGGTTTCATTCTATTGTAATGTAAAGAAATTCATGTTGCGGTTTGAAGTTGATGGTTTCTGTGCTGTGATCACTTTGTACATAAAATCAACCATCTAATTAGCAGGTCTGTAGATTAACGCATTACATTTTTACACAAACACCATCACTACCCTGTGATGAATAATATTTATGTTTGAAATATACGATAACCTAGTCTTAAAATATTCACTCCTCGATAGAATGACCAGTGCATTGACACAGTTGGTGAAGCATCCGCCTCCGGACTGAGAGATTGCAAGTTCAACTTGTGGTCAGGTCATACCAAAGACCACTATAAAAATGGTACCTACTGCCTTCAGCCTGGCACTCTGATTTCTAGATGGGGTACGGAATTTAATGTATGGGACTACCAGAGGATGTTAAACCCCTCACTGTGGTCAAACTGCCTTGTGCAGCCATGTGGCCTAGGGTGATGAAAATGGAGATAAGCACCGCCCAATAATCCTTTTTATGGATCAGTACGGTTTGAACTTTGAACTTTCTTATCGTAATAGAATTCAATTGACTGGATCAAGCAAAATAACAATGAAATGTATCTAAAATTAAAGACAAAAACAACACCTTATTAGGACAATTATTGATGAGTCTGAAACTACAAGACAGTTTATAGATGTGAGTAAGATTCCAGCAGTAAATCTAATTACCTTGGTTCTCCAATTGCTCCTTAGATGGTGCTGGCAAACCTCTGGGAGCTGATCTGAAGGGTCTAACACCAGTCCACAAGGAGGCCATGCTGCTCTTCCTAGAGAGGGTCTATGGTATCACCAACCAAGAACTGTTCTTCCAACTGCTAGAAGTAGGCTTCCTTCCAGATCTTAGAGCTGCCACCACTATGGACACTGTAAGTACCAAACAGATATAGTTTGCTAACAACCTGACCAGGATTGATTTTGTATATGTATATTTTGAAACATAAATGTTGCAGATTATCTGTAATTAAATCATTTGTCTGTAGAAAGGTGTGACTTTCATTAGTTCAACCTGCTGGTAATGTGGAATATTTTCTTATCCATGTTAGGACTTTCACTTCTTCTTTAGCTCTTAATGTACTGTAAAAATTATAGTTCTACAGAGATTGTATGTACTGTGTGGTGCATATTTGTGACTGGCACATAAAGAGTTAAATTCTCCAATCTGTCCTTTTCTTTGTGTGGATATTTCATGTGTATTTGAGTTGCTTACATACAAACAAAATACTCATCTTACAAACAACATAATGATTTGCCCAAAAACTTCATATGCATTGAAAAAAACAAGAAATATTATTTCTGAATTTAGACCATGTCCGATCAGTACAGATCTTATTCCATGCAGTAATTCCTCTGTATTTTTTTATATGTATTTTCTAGTTATTTTGAGGAGATCTACACTTGTAACAGGATCCATTAACAAATATTGCCCAAATATATTATATAACTCTGGATACTATACCATATATCACTTTCTTCTCCAGCCCACCACCCATGACCACGACATGGCCCTGGCCCTGAATCGTTACCTGTGCAACTCTGTGCTTCCCCTCCTAACCCGTCACAGTGCCATGTTTGCCAACGCTGACCAGTATGCCTCTCTACTAGACTCCACCCTTCACACTGTCTACCGCCTGGCCAGCTGCCGATCACTGACCAGAGGTCAACGAGAGACGGTGGCAGACTTCCTTGTAGCTCTTACCAGGTGAGTATCGAGTGTTAGTCCAGCAGAATCTGAAATGAATTGAATCAACCAGATCATGACCTCTTATTACCAGTTCCATTCTTTTAAAGAGTTTTGCTTCTGCTTTTAGCTTTTAATGGCCAAAAAGATGGAATCATCTCTTGAAACTTGAAAAATTTCATTTGTAAGCCAACCAGGGGTCAGCGGGAGATGGTGGCTGACTTCCTTGTAGCTTTGACCAGGTGAGTTCTGAGTATTAGTCCAAGAAAAGGTGATTTTTCTACCTGTTTGAAAAAAATTTCAAACAAATTGAACCAACTGATGGTAATGTCTCTTGACTCTTTATTACTGTGTTTTATGTATGAAGGTTCCGTATATATATATATATATATAACAGTTTTGTTTCTACTTTGGCATACTGTATTTTTAGTTGTTAATTGCCATTAAAGTATGGTAAATCTTTAAAATCTAACTGTAAAATTGTGTGGAAAGTTATGTTATGAAAAGATTGGTATAATTTCTTGAAAAATTGAGTTTATACATTCTCTTCATAGTTAAGCATAGTTGTGGCATAGTAATACACTTACTTTACATGAACTAAAGCATTATGGCTTGTAGGGTTGATTTGTTGATTTTTGTTTGGGGGGGAGGGGGGAAGGGCATATTTTGTAACATTAACAATTTGTACAGGCCATGAAATAATCATATACCGGTTGGAGACTAAGTACGAGTTAACTCGTGTTGGGGTCTATGGAAAATGCGTGTTACAGTAAAATCAAATTGGGTTAAGGTGAAATTTTGAATATTGAGAGACTGTTGATCATTTCTTTCAGAGCATAACATCTACATTAATTCTGGTACATTTGTACCTGCAAAAATGAAAATGTTAAAGTAAAATTTGTTACTCAATATGTTTTTATTGTTTTATTCTCCAGGAGTCTCAAGCCTTCCATGATGCAGAGGTTACTTCGGAAACTCATCAACGATGTGCCTGCATTAGCTGAACACACCTATGTGGCCTTAAAGGTAAGTCTAGACATGTCACTCTTTATTATTACATGTACATGTGTAAAATTACAATGAGCAATGTATTACTGTTATTCGTGAGATGGAATGCACTTTATTTCAAAACTATTTCAGTGAATTGATTTTAATTTGTTCTATTAAATATAATGTTTGATGTTGAACGTGTACCATAGTTAAATTTAAAGATGTAAACTTATGTGTGGTAATATTACAAAGATCAAGAATATATTAAATTTATATTTCCTGAAATGGCATAATTTATTTACAGGGGTGAGGGCTTCCTCCTCTTGATCTGAATGTTTAAAAAAATGGAAGATTGACCAGTCAATTCATTTTTAGCTCACCTGAGCCAAAGGCTCAAGTGAGCTATTGCCGATCGCCTTTATCGTCGTCGTCGTCCGCTGGTCTGTTCGTCGTCGGTCGGCTTGCGTCGTGCCGCCGTGTGCGTCGCTGCGTAAACTTTTACACATTTTCTGCCCCCCTTCTTTCTTCAATAATGCCATGCATTGGATTTGGCCCAAACTTGGCCCCCCCAGGATTGCATCCTTTAGGGGGTTTGCGCGCGCGCATTCAATGGGCTCCTCAAATAGTACACCTGGCCCCCCCTAGCGGCCCCAGCGGGCAGCCGGCCCTAAAGGCCGCCAAAAGTTAGGCTAGTTTTCAAACATCTTTTCTCTAGATCCAGAAATAGTTTAGTTAAGTCACTTTGCTGTGTAAGATACTCTATATGGCCTGCTGCAATTCAATGTTCCTTCATGACAATTGCCCCAGCGGTGGCCCGTTTGGCCCCCCCCCCTAAGGCGGCGCAAAAGGTTTGGGGGTAGGGCCCTATGGCGAATAAAGTTCACATTCAAATCAATGGATTTAAACCAAACTTTTGATGGGCGAATGCCATCCTCAGGGGGAGGGCATTGAGTGGTCTTGGAATGGTACACCAGGCCCCCCTGGGGGGCCCAGGGGGCAGGGCCCATAAGGGCCCAAACTTGGTAACTTTCTAACCACAAGCCCATTTGTAACCAAAGTTGGGTGGTAGATGTGTAACAGTGACCTCAATGTTATTTTGGGGTCAAAGGTCACATATGTAGGTCAAAGGTCAAATGAAGTCAAATGATAGAATATACCTGCAAGTTTCTTCTTTGGTTGGTATTGGCCCATTTATGACTAACTTGAATGGTAGATGCTACATGTATAGTGACCTCAATATTAAATTAGGGTCAAGGTCACATAAGTAGGTCAAATGTTAAGATACTAGGGTGTACCTTGTTTTTATAAAAACGGATGTTAGAATTTAACTTGGCAAAATCAGCCATATGGCAAGGCGATGCAAAGTTTTCCAACTGGTTCATCTGGCTACGTTAATGCCTAGTCTATATCAGGTTCTAAGGGCCAAAACTATATGTAACTCTGATATTTTTTCTATGGGCACCATAAAGAGTTTGCGAGACCTCAGGTGAGCGTCGTGCCCCCCGGGGCTCTTGTTTGAGATGGGAGTAGATTAGTTTCAGTTGTAATATTTAATCATTTACAGGTAGCTCTCTCTGATGGTTTTTGCACCACATAATGAAATATCCAATCTTTGTTACTGCTAATTGGACACCAGTTTATACTATGAGTAAAATTTTTAATGTTGTGTTTTGTCTTGATAGATCCTCCAGCTTCACTATGAGCGTTGTGTGACCTACTACGGTAGCAGTGGTGGGTGGGGCACCTTTGGTGCTGCCAACGATGAGGAGAAAAGACTGACCATGATGCTATTCACGGGACTCTTTGATGCCCTGGCTGACAAGGTATACATCCATGTTTCAGTTTAAAACAGTAATGCCACCACAGTTAACATAAATACAACTCAGCTTATGTGAACTGTCACCCTCTCAGAAAAAGAACACTCATGCAATGATACCCTGAGTTTCTGGAATTTATCCCCTAAAAAATAGTTTCAGCAATATGAGGATTTACAGAAGAGGTTTTCTTTCTCACAGGTTCCATATTCATTGCAGTATCTCTTATATTGTGTTATGCTAATGTAAATGTACATATGCTAACCAACTAATTACAAATCCTAAGTGTCCTCCATTTGAATTCTTTCTAAAATGCTTTTAAAATGAACATTATTTCAGTCCGTCATCAATTAGCTGATAGCATGGAATTACTAAAATAAGTGCCGCCTTAACAAGCATTACAACTTCAGGTGATTAGAATTGATGTTTTGTGCCTGAATACATGTAGGTCCATGGTTCAGTTATAAGGTTCATTAACCCATTGGAGATTAAGTATGAGTTAACTCGTTTTGGGGTCTTTGGTAAATGCGTGTTATAGTGAAATCAAATCGTCTCCATTGGGTTAATAAGTTTTGCAAGACACGTATAGATAGTGATTCTGTTATAATGACTAACATACAGCTTTGTGCTTATGACTGGCACCCCCGTGGTATTGGACAAAGTAGTGTTATGACTAATGAACTCTATGAATAGTGAGTTTAATCCTCTGTAATATCTATATTTCAACAACTAGGATTATGATGAGGAGATGTTTGATCGTG
>JZLH01S0499073.1:194210-212087 GCA_001188425.1 Eucidaris tribuloides
CCTTGCCATGCCTGACAGCCATTGGTAGTGCCCTGCCTCCAGACTACAGCATGTCCTATCATGATGAGAGTTACGTCAGGGAATCCTGCTTTGATGCTGATGGCATCTACCAACCCAAACCGGTCGAAACATCAAAGTAAGATTTAAAAAAAAAAATTCTGAAATAATGATGATAACAATGATGATAACACTGATGATAGTGATAGTAATGATGACGATGATGATGATGATGATGATAATGATGATAATAAGGTTGTTGATGATAATGATGACGACAATGATAATGATAGTAGTAGTAATAATAGTAATAATAATGTTAAATAGTGTTTAATAATACTATAATGATAATGTTTAAAATTAAAGATCAGCTGTTGCAATCTTAAGATACAGAGAGTGACATATGATAAATCTATTATATCTTATTTCACCTCTCTGAATAATCTCTTTCATTCAATTAATAATAATAATAATAATAATAATAATAATGATGATGATGGTGACGATGATGATGACTCCAATTATAAAATGCAACATATCCATCGACAAATGCTCAAGATGCCTGCAGTCAGTACATCTGTGTCATTGTTGCATTCATAATAACTGTAGTACATTAAATATCTTCTTTATGTAGCCAATTTAACAATCATTGTCGATATTCATTTCTATATAATTGCATTCAAATATGAATTGTCTTTACGGAGATACATATTACTCTGTTTAGATAAGATGAACTATTGATTACAAGCATGATAATAAGAATATATTCCAGTGAATTAATTTTACGACTTGAACCCTTTTTTCTCTTATTTTCTTTTTCTCTGTAGGATCTTGTTAAATGAGAGTCTGTTATCCTTCAGTGACAGATTTGCAGAACATGCTCACGACACCTGGGCACTGGCATTGGTAAATCTTGTCTCCATATTGAGAATCAAATTTTGATATGAATGTTAGGTTACATGTTAAAGCAATTGTTATATAGTTGCTTATAATTAGGATGTTGCTAATTTGAGATGTTTGTCTCATGGAATCAAGTTTCTGTTATTTACTGTGGTTTAATTGAAGTATCTGTCAATATTCTGCAACCAAAACAAATAAGGGAAATAGTCATATTTAAGCTAACTAATTGTATATACTACTTCATGGAAATATTGACTGTCAAAGCAATTGTGATAGGTGATTATAATTGGGATGTTGCTGATATAAGATGTTATTTACTGTGGTCTTGTCCTGGACAAGTTCAACTGAAGTGTGTGAGTCCACAGTATGAAACTAAACAATATTTTCAATGGAATGGTAATATTTTGAACTATTTGTTTGCAATGTAAATATTGACCGAATAATTAAAAAAGCATGATTAGATTACATAAACCTGTCCTTTTGAGCAGTGAAAGTAAATTGGGATAGGGTTTGCACTTGTACGTTCTATATTTGGCAGATAAACAGTGAGTGCAAGTGAGCTGTACAACCTGTTACATTAATATTTGTTTGCTTTGAATGATTTGACATGGTAAATCTCTCTTTGTCATATTATTTATTAATTTTTTGTCATTTTCTTTTCTTGACTGATAGTTTGATGCAGGCTGGACCCATGGAGAAATGGAGAATGCTGCCATGAAGGAATCTGTCATGCTGAGGCCATATAAAACCCTCACATCTAAGGTGAAGCGCTGAAAGTGTTATTCTTGATTCATTATTTGCATACATTAATTTTGAGATGGGTGATGATAATGGTGAGTTCAAATACAGTGTTACATTGCAACGCAGCAATTTTTTTTTATTAATATGCTAAACATTGTGAAATTTGTAGCATTAAGTTTTATTTTGCTAGCTCTTTGAGAAATTTACAGTCGGATTTGCCAAGGCCAAGGTTAATATACACTGTACATTCAGAATATGTTTATTTTATTATTATTGTTTTAGGTTGAAATAGCAAATTTGAATAATATTTTTTTCAATTCCTGTCTTGACCAAAAACAGGTTTTGCTTCACAGGTTTTGCTTCATTTAATATCATATATTGTGCTATAACATTCATATTGTACTATAGAGACCAGCATTTATCTCAATCTTTTTTTATATTTCCTCTTCAGGAGAAAGATTCATACCGAGATCCCATTCGTGAGAGCCTGAAAGCCCTGCTGGCCTGGGGATGGACTGTTGAGAGAAGTAAAGCCTCTGAGCAGCAATCACAGGCACACAGACCCAGGAGGTTATCAAAGGCTAGTCTGGTAAGTGGGATGGGTGTGGGTGGGGTGGGTGGGACATTCAGATGAAATCAAAGGTACATGGACCCATGAGGTTATCAAAGGCTAGACTGGTAAGTGGGATGGATGGGGCATGGTGGGATGGGTGTGGCATAGAGGGATGGGTGTGGTTAGTGGGATGGGTGTGGGATGGGCATGGTATAGTGGGATGGATGTGGCATAGTGGGATGGGTGTGTTGTAGTGGGATGGGTGTGGTATAGTGGGATGGGTGTGGTATAGCGGGATGGGTGTGGTATAGTGGGATGGGTGTGGTATAGTGGGATGGGTGTGGTATAGTGGAATGGATGTGGTATTGTGGGATGGGTGTGGTATAGGGGATGGGTGTGGCGTGATGGGATGCGTGTCATAGTGGAATGATTGTAGCATAGTGGGATGGTTGTGGCATAGTGGGATTGGGGTGGCATAGTGGAATGGGTGTGGGATGGGCATGGTATAGTGGGATGGGTGTGGTTTCATGGGATGGGAGTGGTTTTGTGGGATGGGTGTGGTATAGTGGGATGGGTGTGGCATAGTGGGATGGTTGTGACATAGTGGGATGGGTGTGGTATAGTGGGATGGGTATGGTATATTGGGATGAGTGTGGTATAATGGGATGGGTGTGGCATAGTGGAATGGGTGTGGGATGGGCATGGTATAGTGGGATGAGTGTGGTATCGAGGGATGAGTGTGGTTTCGTGGGATGGGTGTGGTATAGTGGGATGGGTGTGGTATAGTGGGATGGGTGTGGCATAATGAGATGGTTGTGACATAGTGAGATGGGTGTGGCATAGTGGGATGGGAATGGTATATTGGGATGAGTGTGGTATAGTGGGATGAGTGTGGTATAGTGGGATCGGTGTGGCATAGTGGGTGGGTATGGTATATTGGGATGAGTGTGGTATAGTGGGATGAGTGTGGTATAGTGGGATGAGTGTGGCATAGTGGGATGGGTATGGTATAGTGGGATGGGTGTGGTATAGGGATGAGTGTGGTATAGTGGGATGGTGTGGCATAGTGGGATGGATGTGGCTCAGTGGCATAGTTGTGGCATAGTTTATGATAGACACTACCCAGATAAGAGAAGAATGAAATATTTGAAAATCAGGCAGTGAACTCTGTTAACATTTGTCTTAAGTTGAATACAGAAAACATTGATATTTCTGAATTATTATTATGTAGCATATGATGTGATAACATAGATTACCCTATCTAAGTTAGAATTCAAATAGTTTGTTTTTTATTGCCGCAGTATGAAACTATCATCAATCGTATGGAGAAAAAGGTCAGTAATTTTTCGCTCATATTCAGCGGAGTGTTATTTCCTTTAATTGTTTGTTGTGTTAACACATGCAAAGCTTAGTAATGTACATTCAAACATTCATAAATTATTATTTGTCATTGACCTACTCTATGAATATTTGGATTACTAACCAAAAAGAAAAGGCCAAAAATATCTGATCTGGGTCTGACTTACATTACATTTAAGCTCAAGTTAGGCCCACAGACCTACTCGGTTTAGGTTCAATTGCAGCAGAGTGTGAAAAATAACTTAAAATACATGTCAGTCTTTTAATTAGGCTGTGTTGTGAATGTGAGGTACATATTAAATATTAAATTAACTTCTGCTACTACTGTGCAGTGTCACCATTGACAGTCATGATTTTTTTTTCTGTATTGAACAGTAAAACTCTTAATGGTTGACATTCCATTTCTTGTTCCCAAGTTAGCACTACTAGACTATCAAACATCGCTAATGTATTGTAGTAGCGCTGATAATTCGATTTTGCTGTGATATATATCTTTAACAGTATTGTTAACACATAACTTACTTTAAAGTTTGGAATTCAGGCCAAACTTATGGAACAATATGTAGACTATATAAAGCCTAAGGCAATATTTTGTTACGGGGGTCCAATATTTCAATCATGAGAACTGTAATTAGCCTTATGAGACCAATGTGCTTCACACTATGCATCACTTGACAGCTGGTGTGTACATATTTTACCTGAAAGCTCATACTGCATGTATTCATATCAAGTTTTCTAGCATGCAACAGTTTACCCAATTTATGGCTCCATTTCCTGAAATGAATTGGATTGTAGGCAATGTAACAGAAGAATGTAAGATTTTTTTTTACATCACAGACCTTGCAGGCTCAGCAATCTTGTGACTAATAGCCAGCAAGCAATTGGATGTAGACACTAGTAATGAAGTGAGTTGTGTACCAGATAGTCACCAGAGCACTCACCCTGTCAATCAGGGACATTCAGCAGATATATCCCCATCATCACATGAATGAACTGAAATCAATTGTAATGTAAAGATGAATGCATAATTACATCTAGCATTAAGGACACCAGTGAAAAGACGCATTCAGCACTTACCAGTAATATAATGACTGATATTTTTTTATTATTAACACCATCGATTGTAATAATTTTATAAGACACTACATCCTTGTTTGTTTTTCTTCTTCATGATAGGGAGCTATGGAGTCACCACATGGATACAACCCAAGGCCCATTGACATGTCAAACATCACACTCACAAGAGAAATGCAGGTAAGAATGTTATTCCCTATCTAGAATTAAAGTGAAAATATAAACCTGAAAATCAAACTTTGAAAATTTGTAGTGATATTTCAAGTCATCATTCTTATTAGTTCACATTATTTGTTTGTGGTTTCTGGTTGCCTAGAACATGTCAGAGCGTCTAGCAGAGAATGCACATGATGTTTGGGCAAGGAAGATCAAAACAGAGATGGAAATAAGAGGTAAGATGAGACATGTTTTGTCATCATTTTAGTGTATGCTTTCAGTCAGTGTAAAAATATGTTTATCTCACTCTGAATTCAACAACATAAAAGAATTTTTTTTTTGTAATTGTGAAATTCAGCTACATATTTTCCATTTATTATTATTTTTATTTATTTGCCATCATTACATATGACAGGGACTAAAACAAGCAAACTTTATCACTTTTACCCAGCCCCATTAACGAATACACATGTAGATATATGTATGTTACCACAACACCAGGTTTTCACCTTTCTTTTTTTGATGAAGAGCATGGGTTCTTTTACATGCTGAGTTTCTGTCTCAACACAGGACCTCTGGCTTTACGTCCTATCCGAGGCAGTGGCGTATCTAGAAAATGAAGCGCCCGGGGCAAGTGCTAAAATGCGCCCTTCCAACAATTGAAACAGGGGGCAAGTACTGAAATCGCGCCCCTTCCAGCAGCTTCCGCCTTGGCCAGTGTCGAAATTGCGCCCTTTCCAACTCTTTTTTAGCCGTTAGCTTCTAAGGTTATTCATGAAATCAATATTTCAATGTCTTTTTCCTACCCTTTTTCTACCAATTTCTTCCCTTTTTCTTCATTTTCTCTTGTTTTTCTTCAAATTTTTGCCTTTTTGCACCCCCCTGAAAGTGGCGCCCGGGGCACGTGCCCCCCCTTGCCCCCTGCTAGATACGCCACTGATCCGAGGGACAGGGTAATGAGGATAATGTGCCCTACCCAAAGATACAACCGTCATGGCGTGGACTCGAACCATGGACCTCTAGATCGGGAAACCAAAGTCTTATCCACTAAGCCATGACACCTCCCTTAACTTATACAGTATAATAACAATATTTTCAATATTTATTTCCACTAGTTTGCTATATAAATATACAAAGCAAATACACATCAATAGACAACAGTGTACCATCATGTCTTTCATCGATGGTGACTGCTATAATCATGTTGTACATTCACCCATGACGTATGATATTCCATGTGTGTTTATTTGCAATCAGGTGGTGGTTGCCATCCACAGCTGGACCCCTTTGACATCCTGACTGACAGCGAGAAGAAGAAAGACAGAGACATTGCACAGTCACTGCTCAAATTCCTGCAGGTCAATGGATACAGGCTTCACAGGTGAGATTGCCAAAATAAACTGAACCTTACTGTGAAGTGATGAAGGTAGGGGTTTCCCCCACAGATGGACGTCATAATACGTTGCCTTTTTATCCTGAGCTACATCTTTGTTAATTAGATGAGAGTTTGAGATAATTCCTTTTAGCAGTCTGTTATTTAAACAGGATCATCTTTGATTGAAAAATTTTAAAGGCTTGTAATCAAACATCTAAATTAATTGATCAATTTCTAATTATTTTTTTTTTGGGGGGGGGGAGGTGGGTGGTAGTCTTAAGTGATTTGTTACATGCTACCTCAAAAAATATGTATGTATATATTTCCTATAAAAACAAATGTTATGAAATACATGTTTCAAATATCACCCTATTTTACATGTACTTGTATTTGGGGGGAAAGGAAAATAATTATCAGGCAGTGAAAGATGATTAGAGTCCAAATGGATGTGTGTACTATGATTATAACGTTTGTAGTGATAATTTTGTAATGATGGTGGTTATGATGATGATGATGATGATGATGATGATGATGATGATGATGGGAATTAAAGTAGGGATAATAATCTTACTGCAAAACTGATTTTTAACTAACTGTAATTATTTGTTAGATGTTTGTAATATTCAAGCTGGAAATGATATTTATAAAGCCTGTATGAAATGAATATCCATACTTAAAATATGTGTGTTTCCATATATTTAGAATGAATAACAATCATTGATATAAACTGGATATATTTATCTATAATATCATTCTGCATATTCTAAATATATTTTCAACAGTGAGGAAGAGGAAGCTAAGAGGTAAAATAATATTAGATCATCTTACCAGTATGTGTGTGATTTGCATGGATGTCAAATTTGGTTGGTGTTGTTAATCTGTGTCGTTATTTTTAATTTGCAGTACTGGAGTTTATGCACGTCACACTGAACTAATAGTTATAGTATAAAAGAGCCACTGAGTAGAAATCTTTCAGAATCACTGATACTTCTGTATACATGTGTAGAAGTAGAATATAGAACACAGGAAATAGTCCATGTTCCGAAGAAACAAACTCGCATTTGATATTTATGTATGTACAAAATCTGTTGGTGAAGGGTGAATAACACATTCCTCATTAAAATTGTACAATATTTGTTTCCACCAAAGCCATTAGTATTTTTCATCCCATCAGATTTATGTGTATTGGTAGGAATGACACAATCACTCAATCCCATTAAGATTTTGGTTTTGCTTACAGAGAACCAGTAGTATAACAAATATCCACTTTTATTTTTTTTTCAGCAAGTATGCAACATTTTATCCATACTTCTATGTGACTTTATCCATAAAGTTAGGTTGATTCCTGCAGTTGGAGATTACAGTTTTAATTCTGATGGTCTTCACAAACACTGTGTTACCTAAACATAATTCACTCATAAAGATTTTATTTCACAATTTCATTTAACAATCATAAACCACTCTTTGGACCAAAATTCTAAATGAGTGATCTAGAATTTATTCATTCATCAATCTTTTATCTTTCTTAAAATCTAGCTATTAGATATCAAGCCTTTATCCCTAATGGCTGTGCCATAATTGTAATACCATCATCAGAACTTTGTATTTTTTAATATAGTGAATTGTACTTGACTTAGAGGTCTTGTATTTTAACAATAGATTATTGTATGTCTGCAGTACATGTACCTCCAAGCATATGTGGAATGTTTGTTCAGTAATAAGTTACCTCCCATTACATACCGTAATATTGTTCTGTATTTCTGAATTCTGTAGCTTCACATTTCCCTGAGTTTGTATTCTGTTGTTATCCTCGTCAGAATGATTGTGATTATTTTGTGAATGCCATGAACTATGTATCCCTATATTCCATGCATGATGTGTGCTCAGACACAAACTTAAAATGAAGAAATCTGTTTGTGTTTAAATTCTAAACAGTATGCAGCATTAAATCAACTATTTCTAAAAATATAGTGTTTTATGTACTGAAATGGGGAAATTATTCACAAGTTGAAATCCTCCTTTCCTGCATGTTCCTGCTTTAGTTTTTAAAGAATAATTAAGACAAATTATAGCATAACTTCTTGTGTAGTCGTTATTATTTTTGATAATATGATGATAAACTTATTGACATCTTGGTTTATTTGCATGGGCAAAAATGTGGGTATTTAAGTCATAAATTTCCTAGACAAAAACAAGAGAGTCTTCCCAACTTTTGAAGTCCCAAGTTCATTACTTTTGATAATTAATATACTTATAGTTTACAGTTCACTGGTTAATCTACAAGAAAGTTCACAATTTCCTTTCAATGTCAATTTAATACCTTAACGTCGCTGCCAAATGATGGCATTCTTCAATGAGAATTGACACGGTTTTCACGTGGTTGACCGTAAAGAGAATAAAAGGGCTTCTTGAAACAAGTCCAGATGTCATGCTTATTTCCTTAATTTAAACTGGTCAAACATGTGTTCTTTATCAGACAGAGGTATTTGTTGGCAATAGATCCTTGGAATTTATCCTAAGTTTGACAGAACAGTGATCATTCTCCAGGCTTCTGTGGAAGCCCATCTGTCTCTGAGTGTATGATAAACGGTTGAGACTATATTGGCATAGATTCGACAGGCTCACTAATATTCATGAGCTTAGAAATTTCGTTCAGCAGCTAGCTGACTTTATTTTCTGAGTTTCATCCGAGAGTTTCGTTTGACGGAATAAACCTCATCTCCAATCTAATTTTTAAAAAAGATGATAAAAATAGCTTTGAAAATATTGCCTCCAACAAGATTCAAACCACGGATCTTCAGATATGAAGACTGCCTTTCTACCACAGAGCTAGCTGCGATTTGGTGACGAGCATTGGTAATTTTGTGATCTTGTGTGTAACCAAGTTATTCCAAGGTGTTAATATTATTGAGCCATACGTCATCTCATGAATATTAGTGAGCCTGCCGAATCTATGCCAATATAGTCTCAACCATGATAAACATGGCTCCTGTGAGGTCAACTATCATTAACTACTCTCCACAGAAATGAATTAATTTGTTCCGTAAACCCCTACCCTATTCAAATTCCTATTGATATTATCATAATTGCATTTGGTAAATCTTGAATTTTATGAGTTTTACAGATTTAACTCATTGTCTGTCCGCAAATTCATAATTGATCTTGTCAAATTATAAAATCTAAAGATTGATTGATATTTAATTGATTGGTTTATAAAACGTTGTTAGAAAATTTGATGGGACCTACTGCTCCCTCCTTGAAAATTTCTTACCAACACCCTTATTCAGTGGAATCCACACTTAAATCAGTTTCCTCTATCTGTCTTTCCTTGACAGACATAGCCTCTCCATGGATGCTGATGGTATCATCCGAGGCCACAGCACCATAGAGAAGAGGTTTGCCTACAACCTACTGGACAAACTACTACACTATGTTGACAAGTCACAAAACAACCTCAAACCCATGAGGAGAGACCAGGGAGGTAAGAAGGAAACTTGATTGCATCATTTAACTGTCAGGGGCATTCCTAGTGTGTGTGTAAGGGGGGGGCCCTCCAATTGGTTCGGAAATTGTCTGGTCATTTGTGATTATTTTGGTAAAATAATGGAGAACTTGTTTTTGCTAGTTGACTTGTTACCTGTCGGGTATATGAAGGAATCTGTCTGGGTAAAATAAATAGACGACCCTTTTCATTCTTGTTTACATGTCGGGTCTGAGCATAAGGTACAACCCCTGGTACCCCCAATCCCATTAAAAGAGTTCTAGTGACGTCCGTGGTAACTTGTAGCCCTGTGACACAAATTGTGCAAACTGTGCTTTCATTTTAGCACACATATACACCATGAGAACCCTGAACAATTTGATTGATTCCAGAATTGTTTGCCCATCTCAAAGACTGTGTCCAATCCTGTTGTTTAATCCCTTCAAATTTGGCCCAAAAAATTAATTCAGCAAACTTCATCATTGTTATTTAAATTCATGATCTTACTTCATTTTTCATGTTGCAGCATTCAGAAGAAAGAAGGAAGACAAAGATGACAAAGGATACAAATTCTTTGCTAAGGTACCAGTAATATCTTTTAAGCTCATATATTTGCATTGTGATATATTAACCAAGTGATTAAGAATTTGTTAACTTGAAACAGTGTTGTATTAAGTTATAATCAAGATAAAATCGTTCATAAATAAATCTCCAAGTGCCCTCTTTTCTGAAATTGTAACTAGTTTAAAATATATTCAACATACAAACAGATAAATCAAGAACCTGCCTATAATGAACATTATTTCTAATTGATTGACTATACAAGGTATCACAGAAACAGTTACAAAGTTTGTAAGAATATGTTGCGTATAGTAGAAAGTGACTTACATGACATTGTCAAACACTCAATAAAATAATTTTTGCCCTTACAATGCACAGACAGCTTTGTACTCAGTGGATTAGTATGACTCATATTTTTTTACCATCAGGTTGTTCTACCGCTGATCGAGAAGTACTTCCAGGCTCATAGCTCCTACTTTGTGGCCGACCCCAACGCCCCCCAGGCCGGAAGATCTGGTGGATCCTCCAACAAAGAGAAAGAGATGGTTTCCAGGTAGGAATTAGAAATCAAAATCCTTGACTTTTCTGCTTATTTCTGCCTTGACTCAACTCAAGTCAACAACCCCCCCAAAAAACTTGAGCCAACTCAAGTATGAACTTTTGAAAGGCTTGACTTGATTTGTGACATAATATTCTGCTGACTCGACTCAACTCAAGACTCAATGTAGGGGCTCAGTTATAACATTTAGATTTAGCAAGGTTCTGTTTCTCAATTTGCATGTAGTTTTGATTTCAACTACCGTATGCAGCTTTGAAGTGTGTATACATTAATTGAAGTATTCGTTTTCAGTTTTAAATGGTTAATAACATAAAAATGTGCATTGCAGACATTTTGTAGATAAGAAATCAGACAAACTGGAAACTCACTTTGAAGGTTTTAAAGGTATTGGCTAACATTTACCACAGTTAAAAAAATCTGAGCCGCATGATTCCCCATGCTACTAGTGTCTTTGATGAGGTCTAAAAATGAAGCCCTAAAAAAATTGTATTTCAAAATGATTAATTAGTGCTTTAAAAAGTGAAAATCGTAAGTTGACCAGATTCACTTGCCCATTTCCTCCCATAGACTTACTGTGTGTACACCTAGGTTAATAAAACTCGCCCCGAGTTTTATTGTTTATTCATGTATAACTTGCCATTGGCAGTGTAACTTTCCAAACTTTTATATTCTAGGGTGTTTATTTGTCCATATGAACACTACTATGTAGCTCAGATATCACAGTTTGACAATTTTTTAAATTGAAGCTCCACAATGTTAGCCTATCACTTTAAAATGAAAAGTTTCATAAAGGCTGTTAATTATTCATTGACAGGGAAATTCAGACTTTGTTTAACATGGACAACCCATAATAGCTAGAGTTATTCAGTTGTAATTAATAATAAATTAATTATGGATGCTTGTTTTATTATATGAATCTGTAGTAGTATAGCATTTAAGTGATGTTTGAGAGAGTTCAGATTTGAGTATTATTACCTTTAACTACCCGTAGTAATTTCATGATGTAACAATTGTAAATCAGTATCTTCATCACTGTGAACTGCTACATGAGAAATAAAATTTGTTGGATGTTCATTTTTATTGATGCTTTTCAAAGACTGACATTTGTTACCTGTAAGTGAATATAATTTATTTGTAAGTACTTGTGCCAATATAATCACTGACAGACATAATTTCTTGAACAATGTAAACATATTGTACTCTGACACATTCCTAGCAATCTAGCAAGTCTTTTATAGATAAGAAGTTGATAATTTCAAATTTCCCTATCCTATTTTTCTCTCTCCTTTTGTAACAATTCTCTTCAGAAAAATTCCTGTCACTTTTCCCATTTATTTTCTTCACTTGGTCCTAATTGATTTGTTGTCTGTCCTGTTAAACTATATGCATCAAAGCCATCCAGTTATAACACAAATATCATACCTTAGGAATTTACATTAAAATTTACATAAATTCAAGAGAAATTTTGAACTGGTATATGAATTTGAGTGATTTTAACACCATGTCTATGTCTTTATTTGCTGTGAGTGAATTTAATCCATAACCTAAATTTGATATCAGATGTAGAAGAAAAACTTCAGTAGACACAAAAGAACACTTTTAATTCCATTCTTATTAATGCAATGCAGGAGAAAATTTAAGCTTTATTATCAGAAGAACAAGAATTGCGTATAATGAACCTATATTTTTGTGCACAGGCCATCTATAAAGTATTGAACAGGCATACTAAAATGTATGTTGCATGTCTTTGAACTGTAAATTGTGTTTTCAAGAAGTATATATTTCTATCAGAATAGTTAGTGATTGCATTTTTCCAGCCTTGTTGACGTTGATTGCAAGGAAACTAATCTCTTCTTGTTATTACTACTAACATCCGTATTCCGTAGTGAGATGCTTATAATGCCTTATGCATCTCATGTGGAGAAGGCTATGGTAGGAAGGTGAGCTTGCTGTCCAATGATATCTTGCATGTCATGTTATTTTATTAGTCAACTAGAAGCCCATTCTCTATTAAGTTAGTGTCTTTGTGTTTGTCTAAGCGTGTCTTTGTTTTTAATAGCATATTTTCACCATCTTCTCTGGGGAAATTGCACTTATGAGTGGTATGCACTGGTCCAGATCTACAATATTGTACTTTGACATGTCACTTCAGTGTCCTGTTCTCTGGTTTCTTTGTGTCCTTGGTATTTATGTGCATGTGTTCATTTTGGTGGGATCTTTCACCCTCTTCTGTGACAAAATGATGCTCAGGAATAACAAGTGTTTGTCCAAATCCTGAATACTTTAATTCTGGTTGTCAGATTAACTTCCTAAGTCTGTCATTAAGTAGCCTGTTTTCTAGTTTGTGTCCATCACGGTTTATGCATGTTTTATGCATGTTTGTGTTTGTTTTTGATGGTTTCTGTTACATTGTTTTCCTCTGGAGATATGACACTCAAGGATTACATTCCAGATTTTGGTCAGTTTAAATCCATTTTATTCTCCCAGTCTATAGTCATTCATTCATCTTGCATGTAGACAAGTACGGGTGCAATATTTGAGCAAATGAAGTGGTATGGTGTCAATATTTGTAAATATTCAAGATAATGTGCTTGGGGAAAAATGAAACTGAAATTAAATGGCCAGAAGTTGAACTACACATGCAGAGAGATGGAAGGGCAGTTTTCTGGTTAACATTTCTGTGTATGTGTATTACCTACTAGGTAATATTGTATGTATATATCATGGATACATTTGCTTTCTGAGGATATTTCAAAATTCCAGTGAATGCTATAACAGTATTGTATTTTCTGTGTTATAGAGTGTACTTCAAATACATGTATTTAAAGTACACTGATCAAATCCTCTCTTTGTAATAATATACTCTACATTATGGTATGTATACTTGTTCAGCAATATAGTAATTGCACAGTAATACAGTAGTATTGTATTTGAGCCATGGTTTATGTGTAATAATATTTACTGGTATTGTCAACTAGTACAGTTGTCTTGTGAATGAATTGGTGTCTGAGGGTATACTTATTTGTAGCATGAAAATAGTTTCCTTTTGTATTTAACTTTGTTTTTGTTCGAAATACCTGTTATAAAATTTACTGTGACTAGTTGTAATTTAGTTGTACAACATCTTTGGTAACATGAATTCACACAAACATTTAGATATAAATTAACTTCCCACATCTGTGCTTCATTTTGGTTGAACATTATTTTGAAGGTTGAAAAAAGTCATGTGAACATGTGATTATTTATGTGAATTGGGCAAGCAGTCAAGATTTACTGACCATAAATTTATGTCTCAGAGAAATGTCACATGTTGTTGTTTTTTCTGATGCATTGTTATTAGGAACTGCTCAATTGGTCAGGATAATGTAGATATGTAATAATACCTATCTGTGAGTTTTTATTTTAAAGTTATACCAAAATTGCAGTTCAACACATTCTGAGCAGCAGTTTACTACATGTATCAGAATTTGTCATTGAATTGCTCATCTTCCTTACAAAACATAAATCTGTCAAATTTGCCAATGGTCATGAGTAAAGAACCCTATGATAGCACTTCCATACTTCACCACCTACTCTATTGATTGTTATACTGACACTTGTATTATGAATAGATGTTACATTTTGGTTTCCATCTTTGTTCAAAATTTATTGAATTTCTCCTTGATTCCTTGGTTCACTTTGAAATGAAATGATAAAAAACAGAAGCCCATAAAAAACAAGCATATAATGAAAATATGAAATGGAGTACATGTTTTGAAATTCATTTAAATGTAAAGTAAAATTTAGGTCTTAAATAATAACGTACTTATGTTTAAATCATCCAGGGGACAGAAAATAGACATCCAGTTTATCACAAAACTTCATACTGTGAAATAATTACCCTTTTAAATTTTCAACATAATCTTAACAAATGCAAAATGAGTTTTTTTCAGCTTTGAAGTAATCAAATTTGAAATGTAAACAATGATGGTCTATCGTCTCATTTCTTTCAGTCTCTTCTGCAAGCTTGCCCAGCTGATTCGACAGAAGATCAACTTGTTTGGTGAGTTCCTTGTGTACTGGTCCCTGTTATTTAGGAATAAATCATGGCCTATGATTGTGCTACAAAATGTTTAATCAAAACCGCAATTTGAATAATTTCCCTTTTTAGACAGATTTTTTTGGTTTGTACTTTAATAGCTGTAGTAGTTTAAATCTTATTGTGTCATTTAATATGTAGTGCATGTTTAAATAATTCAGTATCTGGGAATAGCTTACTAGTCTCCAGCTCAACAAAATGACAGTCTTTTTTTTTGGTTGTGTTTTGCTTTTTTTTTCTTGCTAGGTCGTGACTTGGTGCCTTTTATACGCTGTCTCAGAGTTGTTGCTCAGTCCATTGATGCAAGGTGAGTTTTGATTTGTCACTGTCCCATTTTATTCAGCTTTTCGGTCATTACCATTTCAATTAGTCAGGTCTTCTAAAATTGCACAAAGTAAAAGGATAACCAATAAGACGTTAAGCACCCATACTTTCAAATTCACAAAAGAGCCCTTACTTGTGCTGTTAATGTGTTCGATATTTTCTTTAATGTAGAAATCACAAGTCTATCCCCATTTCTCTGTAAGTAACTTGAAAATGTATCATATTGTTAGTAATACAGAAAAGATGCCCTTGCATGCTTGAAATGTAAATTAACAAAATACTAATTATCGTATAGCATTCATAGTACTTATATTTGTGTAGGTTCACAAATTTTGAACCCTGAATTGTTCAATAATATACATGTATGTACATAAACATGGTCAAAATCTTAAAGTTAAATAACTGTAAACAATCAAATCTACCCTCTCCCCAAGCGTGCATCAACATAATTGATTTCAATGTTTCTAATGTGTCTAACAATGTTAAATATACCCAAATCGATCACGATATTATACTCTTTCCATCTCTTTTACTTGTTACACCAGGGTTACTCACTTCGAGGGTTTCAGGTATTTGTGTGTTTTGTGATGTAGGGTTTCAGTCCATTTTCAAAAATGAAACACAAAATCCTTGAAATGACAACCATCCATACATCTATTAACATTACTTTCATCTTTGTCCGGTTTGCGTCTTTGAATGTCCTTTTCCCCCATCTTCTTCCTTGAGATTGCACATATGACAAATGTAGTGTATGTGATTTTTTTTTTCCAGTGAGTGATGTGTGGTAAGGAATTATTTCCATTGTTACAGTTGTTAACTCGTTTAGCTTATTAATTATTCAGAAACAATTTCATGGATCTAAGCATGTCCAGAAATATTGTTAAACAGTAGGTTTGATGATTTAAGTTAATCTGATTGGTTTCTTGAACTTCAAGCATTTGCAAGATTTTATCCCTGCTAATGAAATTGATGTCATGGATCATTACTGAAAAAAAGAAAGATAAAATAATCAAACATGCCTTGCATATAAGTCAATATTCTAGAGATGCAGCAGTTTGTAAGATGTTTGGAAGAAGACTTCTTCAAATAGTTGTTTGGATCAGCAAAAAACCCTAATAATTAGACAAAATATATATTTTTTTAAATTAAACAACCGCCCCCCCCCCAAAAAAAAAAAAAAAATATTCAGTCATCTCAAAAATCCAAATAGATAGGAGTACTTGTTTGTAAAACTTGAAACACAGGGCAAGCTTCAGTGGATATAATTCCTGTATGGTTTGATTTTTTTGGTCATTACTTTTTTGACTTCTTTTTTCTTCTTTTTTCCAGTCAATTTTGATTTTTGTGTTTTTTGCACCAGTCTGTTGTAATGTTTCTTCTCTCTTCTTTTTGATTGGAAAGTGTACGTCGCTATCATTGATCTGTTCCGATATTGTCCATTGAATTCTTACCAACCTCGCCACAAGAACATTCTTAACCAGGACAACTTCACAAAAGTTCATAGCCAACCCACAGATAGCACAATACTATCATTGGCAAACATTATCACTTAAGTTATGGTTCATTGAAATCAGTATTTTTTCTCCTTTTGAGTTTACCTAAAAAACTTTATCATCTCTATTTAGAAATAAGTTATTGTGTTTCTGTACAATGTAATGCTGTGGAGATGCATTATTCATCCTGACATAGATAAGTACACAACCCCGTGAATGACTTGAAAATGATAGGTTACAAACATTATTGTTAAAGTATAATATTTTACAATTTCAACAAAAATTCAACATAATTTGAACCATTTTTGGGTAGTAATTAAGTATGGAAATAGGGTATTTGCAACTTTTGATATAGTTATGTCAAAAGGTGTTTCATAACAGATGCATATTCACATTGTTGTCAAAAAATAGCCAATAATTTAAGACTCAATATATTACATGTATCATTTTTGATGCATACAAATATTCTCTTGGTTAAGATTGGTCTTGGTGGAGATGGTATCAACAATAGGCCAGTCAATTCTTGGCATGTGATTGGCACTCCAAAGCAGTGATTTTTATCTCCTGGATGCCATGACTTTCTTTCTTTTTTTCTTCTTTTTTCCCCCTCATTTTTGTATTTTTTCTTTCTTTTTTTGAGAATGATAATGAATCCATGGATGGTGTAGAATTGTATTGCTATAGATAATTTGATACCACATCACTTCTCTTCATATGCAAGATATGTCATTTGACTCTGCCCACACGAATACAAAAGTGTCTGAATTATTACAAACTTTACAGGTGGAATGAATAGTTAGCAGTATATTACATTTGATCCCATTTGTGTGTACGATACCATATTTGCTCGTGTCCAGCGATTAGATCACGAACATGCCTTGAAACAACCGAATATCCCACTTCATGATGTTGCACTGCCAATCACGCAAGGCTTGAAATTACCAGATTTCCCTTGAATGAACTTTTTACCTGATATTGCACCGCAAGTGGAATGTAGCGTGGAAGGCACTGCATCTATACCAACCCAATGAAGATGCAAATGCATACCAAGACACTATGTTTCATGAAGGGTCACAATATTAAGTGTACTGTCACTCAGATTTGTGACTATGGATCTGGATTCATTTGAAATCATCTATAAATGCATGGAAATGAAAAATCAATCAGTACATTGAGTTCATCCTCTAAAATAGATTCCAAAATAATACTGCTTTCTTAAATGTCAT
>JZLH01S0499073.1:226109-237203 GCA_001188425.1 Eucidaris tribuloides
TTCAGTGCTAAGAGCAAATGCTGTTTCATATGCCAACCTTGTAATGCAAGTTGCCTTGTGGTCTTATTATTTGACTATATCCAGATAAAATAAACAATATAACATAGCGTCTTATACCTGAAGAAGAATGCAGATAACTGTTTTTTCTTTTTATTAAAATATGAATGGCTTTTCATAGGAACCAGCAAAGCATAACCACACAGCTGTATATTTTTCCTGCTTCATTTATAATCAATTAGAAAATAAAACTTCCTCTTTAACCTTTATCGAGGATGAGGCTTTCAGTTGTTCATATTATTTTTATTGAAGTAAATTGTGTATGTGTTTCACATCATTGCCAGGGTATTACCACTTGATTCATATAGGCGAATCTGCTATGCCTTCCTATCCACTACTCATTCAAGTTGCATAGATTCACAGATGTAAGTTTACAATAAATTAATTGTGTTTTCTTTGTTCTCAAAATAAATTCTGGATACAACTGTCTCTGAATTTTATAGCCGTGTATGATGTATATAGTAATATGTCTAATGTGAAAGTATTATATTTGGTCATTATTAACTAATGCTGAGATGGCATGTGCTTGTTTTGATGATGATGACTATAATGATTATAATTGATAATGATATACAAAAGATTTATCATTTGCTATTCATTTAGCATATTCACTTACCAGAAATCTTTTGTAGGAAATAAAGTAGATGAATAATAACAAAAATATTGTATTTATTTCATATGCAGTGATCTTAGAATGTGTGATATGTAACATTACTTTGCATGTGTATCAAATTTTACAAATGCATTTCACATAGTGAATTGTGATAAAGACACATGATCATATTTCTGCTTACCTGTCTTAACAGGGCCCAGTGGCTGAAATCACCAACAATAGAAGCCGAGCAGCTCTACTACAAAGTGTCCTCAATCTTCAACTGCTGGGCACGATCTGCAGTTTTGTGTATGTACGTCACTCATCCGGTTGTATCAATTTTTGTGAGAATCCTCAAGATTGTTTGGGTTTTTGGAGAGCAGCCAAAGCGATATGCAGAATGCATTTTCCAACCCCGACGAAATGATAAAGCAGGAGATATATGGTGATTACTTGTACTAATATCATGTTAAATAGAAAAGAGGGTGGATCATTGTCTACTCTATAAACATGTAAGAAGGGGAAAGAAATTAAAGCAGTGTGGTACACTGCAGTTTGCATATATTTAAAGATGTATTCATTTTGAAGCTTGAACGTTTCTTCAATAAAACAAAGTACTCATACATTTACTCGTGTAATAAGAATCTGATAGAAACCAGATCAGCTTATTTTAACATGTGAGAAATTCAAGTAATGTAGATGAAATTGAATGTTAAATCTCTCTTGAAATAGTCACAGTGTAGCTATTTAACTAAATACAACATCCATGTGCTATTTCCTAGTGCAGAAATTCCACTCACTCTGACCTATAATTTTGTCTTGTTGCAGAATTTCCGTCGTGAAGAGCAGAACTTCGTAGCTCAGACCGAAGTGGACAGTTCCTCCATCCTGACATCCGCTATGTCCAAGTCCAATGGTAGTGCCCCTGGGGCTGGGGGAGGCATGCCTGGTGGAGAGCCCCCCAAACTGACCACCACCACACCCAAACCTGACGGCCAGCATGGTAGCCCTCCCAGTCTGGTTCTGGCCGCTCTCAAGAGGCTACTGCCCATGCGGCATGGAACCAGTAAGGGGGGGGGGGGGGGGGGGGGGGGGAGGGGGGGGGGGGGGGGGGGCTGGAGCCAGGGAACAGGAGCTGGTACAACAGGCCAAGCTCAAGTTTGGAGAGGTGAGATATAATGGAACAGAAAATGTTGATCATCGTGGTATAGAATGATAGGAGAGTACACTTAATCTGTTGTCACACGATGTAGAAAACAAAAAGAGTATTGCAACATTTTTGGTGCAGCTCTTCACCTTCATCAGGCAATGTGGAAAGAGTGCCATGCTTGCTTTATAGAGGTCGCAAGGGAATAAAGCACTGGGACGTGCCCCGTGATTGGTTGGCACTGCGCTATTGTTTGAAGCATCAGTCATTCTGCTATTGACTGCTGCAGTGGAAAAGGGAAAAGCACCCCCACTGGTCACAGAAGGGGGGAACATGACAGGGGATGGTAGGTAGCAAAACTTCAGGGATATTGATTCTGCTGTCTCTGTTGATATTGTTAGGATGCAAACGAATTTGAATTAGTTTCCTACACGTGACACGTTTACCAGTGTTTGTCGTGGGCTATAGCTAGCAGTAGCCGCCGAAACTTTGCAATACTCTTTGTTTGTTATTTGTGTGATAATTATTTGTGTACTCTCCTATCTCCTTGCAATACAGTATGTAAATAGATTTTATGTTTTATTGATTTATTATTATTTCATTATAGGTATATCATTATTCCCTTGATAACAGGTAAATTTCTCCCAGTCAGTATAAGGTAGGTAGATAGATAGATAGATAGATAGATAGATAAACAAACAGACATGGTAAATACAAGTTTACTTCTTTTATCAAAATTTATTACAAGATTTGAGGAAATTTTTACAAAGTCTTTAAACAAATAACATGTTTTTGTATCTTTCTTTACTAGGTGAACACTAAATTTGATTTAAGTGATTGTTATTTTGATTAGTTTTAGTATTTGGTGTTGTGTTGTATAACTACACATGATTCATTTTTGCATATACTATCATTAGGTGATTGTACTATTTTCTGTTTGATCATTTTACCATAAGTTTATTCTGTCATAACAAACCTGTAATGAATTTGACCTGTCCACCAATGTTTTATCTTTTTTTCTCTCACTATTGCAGAAAGAGACCGAGAAAGAAGTGCGCGACTTCCTGTTCCAGCAGCTTCACATCCAGGAGAAAGAGAAGGTGGACGCCCTGGCATACGCTGCCTCCATCACCGCTGCTTACTCATCTCCATCTTCATCTTCACCATCCTCCACCACTTCACCCTCCTCCTCCTCCTCCTCTTCCTCCACCTCGCCAACCTCCGTAGACTCACCAGAACCATTGCCGTCACGCACTAATGCACGGAAACGCTCTATCGCTGCCTGGCAGTCTGCTGCTGCTCGTGTCATTGCAAGTTCACTTTGTTCTTTTTCTCTTCACTTTCTCTGTTTCAATTTGTTTTTGCGGGGGGGGGGGGTTGGGGGGCAGGGACCAAGGGACTTTGCTCAGACTTTTTTTGATTTGCCTCAGTCAAACTTGTGTAAATATTATAGATTCCAATTAATGTGACTGGATGTCATATTGAGAAATTCAAACCTGACAGAAAAATTAACTGATCTTTTTTTTCATATCAAATGATTGTACCAGTTATGAATAGATTGTATAGGACAACTGCTATTGCTTTCTAATAGTATATATTTCCCACCAGTGAACTTTTTTCAAATATTTGTTCCAGAAAATAGGATTTGTAATTATTAACAGCTATTATGATCAAATGCATACATTTACAAGTCTAACAAACCAGCCAAGCAAACATTGACATGACCTTAAATGCTTATTATGGATAAGATGGCAGATTTTAGTGATAAAAACTGACAAAATATTAAAAAGTTTTATTTAGGGTGATGAAACATAGTTTTGCATATATTATATTTTTACCATCATATTATTTATGCCGAGTTCTTTCCTCTGTCTTCTATGTAATGCCTAAATATTTCCTACTGTGTAGTGCCTATTTTCCTTTCAGTTAAAATACATCGTGAAAACTTAAACTTTTCAAAAGATCACTTATTTCTTACTCAGATATCTAAATCCTGTTGGATTCAATTTTGATTCAAATGGATTTCACAAGATGATTTTTGGACTGCACTGAGCTAAAAAAAAAAATAATAACGTTTAAACTGTCATACTGTGACAAAAAATGTGTCTGTTTGGTCAAGAGTAAAATGAAGCGTTCTAGCTGTCAAAATACTTAGCTATCAAAATACTTTTCCAGCCCTCAGTCTGTAGTCATAGTATGAACAGAATACCTTGTTCAAAATTCTCATATCCATAACATTTCTGACATTTTTAACATTTTATTGCTTCTGTGCAGGCAACTTTTGGTAAGAAACATCCATAAACTGTCTTGTCTGTGTCTACAATTAAACATTTTAGTCCTGTATGTTAGTTTATTACTTATTAAAGTAAATATTTAGTTTGATAAATTATCCTTATTTCATTATTCCAGTGACAAGATATTTTGTAAGTGAAATACAACACTTTTAGCATTTGGTAGCATCACTTAAATCATATAGGAAATAACTAAGTCAATATAGTTCTAAAAATACAGAGATATATTTCCATTATTGTTACTTGAAAATTGCAAGAAAAAAAATCGTGCACTTACAGATGTTCAATCAATGTTAAGACACTATAGTGACCAATGTACAACATACTGCTGAGCAATTTCACACTTCTGCAAAAATGCATTTAGAATGTGCAACTTAATGAAATATCTAATAATATAATTATGTTAATTATTTGCATTTATCAACAAGTCAGTTCTGAAAATCCTTCATAGGTTATTAGTATATAAATTATTTGGCCCTTCCCTGTAGTGAGATATGAAGTATGCATCTATTTCAGTTTCCACTCTGTATAGTGACCCCTGCTTTTGAAAATTAGGCAACCTTCTCTATCACTCTAAACATACTAACATGTAAACTTTGCTGAATACATTTTTCACTTTTTAAATATCTGCATAAAACAAATAATAGTAACGAAAGTAAATGCAAAAACAGAAACACGTAGTCAATTTAAGTGCCACATGCTAGGGTTTTAATTCAACCATGGCTTCAAGCTTATATGAAACACCTGCGTTAAATTGTTCATCCTTGTCAACTATGATTTTCAAACTTTCAACCTGCTCTAAATAGAATATTCTGCAGACTTTCAGTCTCATACATGTTTCTAGATGGTTTCACTTTCTTTAGTCATATCTCATTGCTGTGTATTCCAGTGTTGTTTTGTGCACCCATATTTATTTACCCACATTATTTGAGCCACAACATGCTATTATATTACAGGCTTCCTCTCTCTATCAGTGTCATTCACCAATCACATAGGCCTGATCATGAAATAAGCCACTTCCCATTCACTCAACATGCAGCGATTTATTGTGTCAGCGTAAATACAGACATATTTCTACCTCCATAGAGTAACACGTGCATTTGTGTACACACTGAATGAGAAGTGGCTTATTTCATGATATGGCCATCACACATTCTTGGTGTCACAGTATTTTAATTTTCATGAATAAATATATCCATCATTTTAACAATAACTTTACACATAATGTTTTTCAGCAGTATCAAATTAATGCTTTTTAATATTAGAGAGGGAGTTTTATTGATGATTTGATATTTTTTTAAGTAGGCTAACAATGTATTATTATCATTATCCGTGGGTTACAGTTTATTTGTCAATAATAACAATAATAACTTTGCCTAATTCAAACTGGCGCGAGTTGAATATTGCCTAGGTTAAAGGTTTATACAAGTTTCCTTTTCTTATTTTCTAAATTTATCCCAATGAGTCTAAACTCAAATCTCCCCTTTTTTCATTCCATGGTTTTTACTTACGTAGAGTTGACTGTATTTATATATTGGGTTGTAGGTGTTAACCAATACATTAATGTTGGTGCTATATCTGAAATTAATTCTAACATTACACAGCACACTAATAATTGTGTAAATTGTTGATGTCTTATTAACAAAAGGAGGAGGAGTTCACTTCATCTAACTTGTATCTTATATAAATAAGTGTCTTAATTTTGTCTAATTTAAGTATCCTTATCCTATACATAAAAACCAAAGTACGAATACAATACTTAATTTTACACATAAAATCTTATTCAGTCATTACTAAAATATAGTGGTAAGGGTCCTCTATCTTCATAGGCTGTTAGTTTGCAGATTGGCCAAATACTTCATGTTGTTATCTGTTTTTTCACATTAAGCCTACAAATGGGACGAAATTAGACACATTTTATAAAAACTGAATTAATGTATAAGATTTAAATTAAAGTTAAAGTTGGACTTCTGGTTTAATAATTCTAATCCTCTGGGCTCCTTTTGAAATTTAAAAATGTTCCCAGTAAAAATAGTGAGGAGATGTCTAAACCGCAACACATCTTGTAATAAATCTAGGATATATCAGCTTATCTTCTTTTAAATTATACATTTTTATTTTCTAGGGTAATTACAGGCAAAAGTGTAATCTGAATCTGAGTTCATTGGTATCTATTAATTTGCTATATATGCTAACCTAATATGAAATTAAAATTTTATATTTAGGATAGATAGATTTCATTGAAATGCAATGGTACTTTTTGACATATCAGATTCCTGAAGAATCTTAAGCTCTGCAGTATATGCAATTAGATTAAATGTCACTCGTTTCAACTTTTGTATTGACGTGTATCTTTGGTCCATTTTCCAACAACCCTACAGCAAACCGACTCCAAGGGATGGCAGCGACACCTCTACAACAAGATGGCTGCCACAAAACTGATGCATGTTGTGGAGTTGACCCAAGACAAAGTGGTTGAACGCATCATGAACATAGCCCAGGTGCTTCATCGACTACATCAGGTAGGGGAGCAAGTTGAGAACTTATACCAATATTTCAGTTTCATAATACAAGAGACTAAAATCAGATTTTAATTACACATTTGTACCCAGGTACATTCATCATCAAACCCCCTGCAAATGGACTTCGAAAGGGCTATATAGTATATACAAGTCTTTTGTTTTTGGTCGGATGGTTGACAGCTCAGCAATCTGGTTGTTGGTGTGACTGTTGTTTGGTCAGTCAATAGGTTTGCAAAAGGTTTTTACATCGAACTGTTACCTCTGATTGCTTGTAATCCATTGGAGATGATTTGATATGTTTTTATTATTAAAATTTTTTTTTATTATTATTATTATTATTTTTATTATTATTCCTTTGTCATCATTTCGGATGACAGGGACTAGAAAAGCGAACTTCATCACTGTTACCCTTAGGCATCCAGTCCCAGGTAGTTTTTGCATATGGATATGTGACCACAACACCGGGTTTTCACCCTTCTCTTTTCGATGAAGTGCGTGGGTTCTTTTACGTGCTGAGGTGTATCTGTCTCAACACGGGACCTCCGGCTTTACGTCCTATCCGAGGGACGAGGTAATGGGGATAAAGTGTCTTATCCAAGGACACAACCACCGTGGCCCGGTGTGGATTCGAACCACAGACCTCTAGGTCGAGAAACCGAAGCCTTATCCACTGAGCCACGACGCCTCACCTTCTCCATAGACCTCAGCCCAAGATATTTTATTCTTAGTCTCCAGTGGGTTAAGGGATTCAATTTAAAACTATTAACTATAAAGTACATGTATACTGCAGTGACATATTTTAAGGGCATAGAGGAAGGTGTTGCTATAACAGACACATCTTTGTATGATCCATACTGTTCAGGAAATGTTGGTGTGACAAGCTTCTTTATAATTTGAACAGATTTCAATGAAATTTGACATGATGCTTTTAATCACTATGAAGTACTGTGTATGACTACAGTCAATTCTGCCATTGCAGCCACCTTTCTGCAGTAGCTAATCTGCCTGAAGAAAATGATTCCCTTGGGAACAAATTACATATTTTAAAACAAGTGTATAGCAGCCACCTGTCTGTAAAGGCCACATTATTAATGTTTCCCTTGGGTTGCCACTGTAGACAGGTTTCACTTTATGTAGGTAAAGAATATTGTTTCAAGTCATCTCTTTGACATTAGCACTGATGTCATAATAGCACTTTGCATTTATTTTGACATTAATCTGCCTTTGTATTGTCTGATGTGGTGTAGATGGAACATCCATCACTGTCCAAGAAGAGTGCATGGCGCCGGCTGATGTCTGCTCAGCGCAAGAGAGCCATCATGGCCTGCTTCCGTATGATACCACTCCACCATCTACCAAGGTAAGGCATTGCCATCATTTTAACCCATTGGCTACGGGAACTGGATGTGTCATGTATTAACTCTATAGGAATTACATAATCTTGGAGGTAACGGGTTAACAGGGTAGAAAATTGACAAGGTTGGCAAACTGAAAAAAAGGATGTAGAACCAATCTTGTCCTGCTCCATTAGTTCATACCATTAACTTAATATCAACCTTTATTTTTATCAACAGAATTCAAACCCCTCCCCCTCCATGTATACCTGTTATAAAACTAAGTTGAAGTTGCATGTATGTATATTCTCACTCATCCAGGTAGTAGATAATGAACTTTTCAACAAACAAATATTGTTACTTTTATATGTCCTGTAGTGCATAAGTGAGCCTTTGGCACTCAATCAAACACCACTAAATGATGTACAGTAATTGTTCCATATATCAACTGAAATTGCTGTATGTTTTCTCTAGCCATAACTTTCATCGGCATTATTGCTCTACTCATGGCTGTGTTCTGATGACCCCGTTAATGAAGAATCTCCTTTCGTGATGGTGCTGAGATTTTGAGTAAGAGTGGTCGTAACTTAAGCTTTGTTGATATTTCTTTGATTTTAGGCACCGGGCTATCAACTACTTCCTGAAGGCCTACAGAGAGAAGTGGCTTAGCAATGAGGAGTCAGCACAGCATCTCCTCATAGATGATCTGACAGTAAGAATAATTACACATTCAGTGCATTTTACAGACTGTCTCTCTAAATCTTTATGATGATATAATATCATTTATGAAACTGCATGAGACTGTATAGCGAATAATAGACTGTATAGCGACTGTTCAGCGAATAATGAGTTCACCACATTTAATGTTTTCATTTTATTTTATTGTTGTTGTTTTAATTGGTGGTCCTGAATTTTATAGTTCATTTTATTGTCAGCAACTATTTGCTGTGTATTATACTACATTTAACACACCATTTATGTGATCAAATAGGTCCATGAACTTGTTAATCCTCTTAAGATAAGAAATAGATGTTCATGTGAGACACCCCTCCCCCCTTTAAAAATGTATGTTTCTGTTATGCAGTATTTACTCACCTTTTACCTATCGTATGTAACATTTAGACTCTTTTGGGAGATGGCATATAAGGGTAAAAACTATGGTTTTGTTTTGTAACCACATCAAAAAATGAATACTAACTTGATGGGTTTGTGTCAGGTTTCATAAACAGATTGTATGTTGAGCAGCATGAGAAAAAAAAAACAGTCTACATAAATACTTGTGTAAAATGTAAATGTATAACTTTGAAATTCACTCTCAATAATATGTTACAAAATGTGCCTTTTTTAATATTTTATTGATTTTCATGATTCACAGTAACACAAGAAATCAATTATAAATTATAAGACAATGCAGCTTTATATATAATAATAATAAAACAAAATGGTAGAAGCCTAATCACAGAGACTCCATGTGCAAAATGAAGTGAAAGATCAGATGAATGCCCAATGTCCACCGCCGACAGCCCCAAAGAACAGGCCGAGCGGACAGCCGAACCATCACCACGCACCCACAACAAATCACACTCCAGAGCGAATTCCCTCATGTAACACGTTTATCTTTTTTTCACCCAAAACAAGCATACGTACACTGGTGTCTTACTCTATCATGCATTTCTTTGTATGACATTTGTTAATATTACATTGCCATGTTGTTCATACTCGATTTTATAGAAGTGCAGTTCAGAAGAACTACAGGAGTATGAACCAGAGACTGTGAAGGACCCCCTCTATCAACTCATCTTGACATTCAGCCGGGCGTTTGGGCTGCAGCAAGAGTAAGTAAAGCACTGTATTCAATGATTGTGAGTAGCCTAGATCGGGAGGGGGTGGGGGTAGGAAGTAGCAGTGCCAATGTTGACCCCCCCCCCCCCAATTTTTACACTGGATCTCAATGACATGAGTAGACTTGGTGAGTGGGGAGTTACATGGATAAAACTGTATTTGCCACCCTAACCCAGTTCATCAAATCTTGTAATGATTTCAAATTGGCAGTACCTTTTGTGCATCGGCACCACTGATCTATAAAAAGTGATAAGTATATTCTGTATATTTTCACTGCAGTTACAAATTGGATGAAATGGACTCCCTTTTCTTAGTGTTCCATGAGTTCTTCCATCACATGGCATAAACATTTTATTCAAATCCCAAATTCTTCTATATTATCAACCAAAACTAAAGTTTGTCCCAAGGATAAACTTTCTAAGTGTTTCTGCCTTAAACTTCTAAAGATTCTACATATATAACTTTAATCCAACTTTTATGATCATTGCATTTCAACAAACAAGTTAACTGTGTATTTTCTGTCTTTTGTTTTTTCTTCAGTATGTTGGATGAAGACTTCCTGTACATGTCATATGCTGACATCATGAGCAAGGTAAGAATGTACATGTACATCTGTATATGGAGGGGGGGGGGACATTTTGGGAAGTATGTTGAATACCTCATTCTTTATTTGTGTGAGCTACATTAAACGCTAGCTGCACTTTCTAAAAGCACCATATTTCTAAACCAATTTTTATGCCTCCGCAACGAAGTTGCCGGAGGCATTATGTTTTCGGGTTGTCCGTCCGTCCGTCCGTCCGTTACCGGTTCTCGTTACCGCGATAACTTAAGAATCGCTGATCAGATTTTGATGTAACTAGGACCAAGTATGTACTATGGGGCAACAACGAACTGATTAGATTTTGGAGCTGAAAGGTCAAAGATCACCAGGCCTAAAATATGTCTCATTTGGGGTCGTTACCACGATAACTTGAGAACGGCCGGTCGGATTTTGATGTAACTTGGGTGAAGTATGTATTATGATGCAAAAATGAACTGATTGGATTTTGGTGTTGAAAGGTCAAAGGTTAAAGGTCACAGGGCCTAAAACGCGTCTGATATGGGCTCGTTACCACGATAACTTAAGAACGGCGTGTTGGATTTTGATGTAACTTGGGTGAAGTATGTATTATATGGCACCAATGAACTGATTAGATTTTGGAGTTGAAAGGTCACGAGGCCTCATACATGTCTGATATTACCATGTTAACTTAAGAATGGCTGGTCCAATTTTGATGTAGCTTGGGTGAAGTATGTATTATATGGCACC
>JZLH01S0499074.1:19846-52064 GCA_001188425.1 Eucidaris tribuloides
CCGTCCGTGCGTCCGTCGTTACCGATTCGTTACAGCGATAACTTTGAGAACACCGGATCGGCATTTTGATGTACTAGGACAAGATGAACTATGAGTCACCCCCCACCATGACCTGATTAGGATTTGGAGTGAGGTCAAAGGTCAAGAGGTCATCCAGGCCTTAAATATGTTGATTTGGGCTGTTATCCGGATAACTCTGGAGAGGGCGGCTGTCGGCATTGTCTATGTAACTTGGGGAAGTATTGTATTATGAGGCACAATGAACCTGTTAGATTTTGTGAGGCTGAAATAGGTCAATGTCAAAGGTCCGCTGGGCCTAAATATGTATGATTTGGGCATCGTTACCGGATAACTTGAGACCTGGCGCAGTTTGAATTTTCATGTGACGTGGGTCGGAAGTATGTATTATGAGGGCACCGTGCAACTGATGTAATTTTGAGCCTGAAAGGCAATCAAAGGTCAACAGGTCACAGGCTAAAATATGTCTGATTTGGCCGTTCCCTTTGTCCAAAAAGGATACTTCGAGAAGGCCTACGTCAAAAATTTATGATTATATGGTGAGTAATTATATGACGGCACCCAACTGACTGATTAGATCTTTGGAGCTGACAAAGGTCAATAGAGTACACCAGGGCATAATAATTCTGATTAATGGTCTCAGTATACCGGATTACTCTGGAGAGTGGCTGGTGGACTTGATCTGTACACGTTGGTGATATGTATTATGAGGCACCAAGACTGATTAGATTTTGCGAGCTGAAAGGTCCAAATGGTCAAGTCAAACAGCGGGCTTTCAAGAGGTCTGATTGGACTCATCTGTGTATAACTTCGAGATATGACTTTTTCTCGATTTTGATGTAACTGGGGACAGTATCTAATATCAGCATCCAACTCTTACTGATTCGATTTTGGAGTTGAACAGGTCGGAGGTCAAAGGTCCAATGCTCATGTCGAAGTTGAGGCTATTGTCAACGATATATTTAAGATCACTGCTAAATTGGATTCTTACTTCACTTGGGTCAAGGGTCACATCTGGCTTAACTTATTTATTCTACATGTCTCTCTGACATGGTAACTTGAAGCTTTTCAAATACATCATTTGATGGGATTGCGGACTGCGGGGCATACCCATCGATCTGCGGCCAAGTCGACAGCTCTGATCGGGGGTTCTCAAGTTATCGCGGTAACGAGATCCGGTAACGGACGGACGCACGGACGGACGCACGGACGGACGCACGGACGGACAACCCGAAAACATGATGCCTCCGGCAACTTCGTTGCGGAGGCATAAAAAGTGAAAATTAATTTTGGCCTACTTTTTGTGGGTTTTGAGCTGGGCAGTCATATATGAGTTCTATTATCCTTCATCACAATACTGTAGCTTTGAGGTATAATCTGGTACAGACTTCTCCCAAAATATTAGACTTAAAGTGGTATATTCACCACAGAATTCAGAAAATTCAGAAAAAATAAGAAAGAGGCTTGTCAACTAACGACTGAAAAAAAAAATTTCCCAATTTTTTTTTCAAAATTTGATAAAAGACAATGGTCCTGAATTACTCAAAGCAGTACGACTTTACTAATGCAAGAGGAAAATGAAAAAGGCAGACAGAAAGGGGCAATTTATGACATTTTCTGGTCAAGCTGAGAAGCAGAGTTCAAATAGTCAATCCATTAAAGACCATCAAGAATTACTGTAGTGGGATTCTATAATATGTTCAACAGAGGCAAAATTTTAACTAGAAATAAATTCTAGTCATTCACAAGAATTTCCTACTGAAAAAAACAGAGCAAGTTGCAAATATTAAGAATATTAGAGATATTTAATAATTTGACTTGTGTAAGGTCAAGTTAGGCAAAGTCATTTGTACCTTGATCAATTCTCCTGATGAGTTCTCCTTCTGGTCCAATCCATGAAGGCCGGGAATTTCCCGTCCCACCGATGTAGGTACATGTGACCCTGACCTCATCCCCAATACTTGGGGGTTCAAACGTCACAGGATTCACCACAATCTCAAAATCAGGCCCGACTTGAAATAAAAGGGGAAAATAGACAATTAGATACAGATCAAACATCAATAATAATGAAGAGTTTAAAATATGCATCAACACAGTACAATGATCAACAACTTATGGCACGTTACCCAGTAGTTTTACACTGTGAAAATCATAAATGTATGTTGCTAAAAACCACATTCGAACTTTGTGAATGTTCTGTTTATTCCACAATTTATGTTCACCGCTTCTTTCCTTTATGATAAATGTCACGCAAAGATAGAAGACATGACCCTCGATGGAAACATTTTCCAAACTTTTACCTCTGATGTGACAGTATTCTCCTCGGAAGTTTGTCGGGCACTGGCACTGACCACCGAAGCAGACACCACCATTCTGACACGGGACGTTGTCACAAAGCTGAGGGACTGCAGATAACAAAAGAAACAAAGAAACAAACAATACTCAGATAATGTGAAACACAAAAATCATAGTAATCACAGTATTTTCAATCACATTGTCATCATTTTACCACATTTGTAGACTTACATTCAAAGTTAGATTAACAATCCCTCTTCGAACAAAGAAAGAAAACATAGCCCTTCAGAATGTATATGTATGGAATATTGTGTTAATCTTTTAACCATTCATTTAACTCATTAATTGCCCAGAGATGTTTACACGCATACATTGCATTGCCATCATCCATTCACTTGCCATTATCCATTCACTTGCCATTGTGCTATCATTAAGCGATTGGTGCATTGCCAATGTCAAATCAGCATATCAATTGTACAGTTGTCAAAATAAACCTGCCACATGTGGATAAGCGGCTGACAAAATGGAGATTAGCACAATGGCACTGTGAACTCTGAATGGGGATACATCAGATGTTAAAAAAATACAAATACAATAAATGATGATTGCGGATGTTGGATGATCTGCTGTTATTTTTAATCTCTGTAAATAATCTAAAAACATGTGCAAATGACATATACCTTCTTGTTCACAGTAGGTTCCATAGAAGTTATCCAGACAGTAGCATACTCCATCCACACATGTGCCTTGATTCTGACAGGCTGGTGAGCACTCGTTATCTGTGGATGGTAACCATGGCAACCATATAGCATTAATGAATTAAAACAAAGGCAAAAGCTTGCTACAGCTTGATTTGATTATGTCATCTAGAGAAGGTTTATGTACAATAACCTTTTCATAAGTTGAATAAAATCTATTTCATTGACACAGTGGAGATCTGTTTGACTTGTTAATGTCAAAAAACAGAAATCTTTAGTCCTTCGCAATGAAACAACAGATATATAGCATTTACAATGGAATTGACGTGCAATTAATTTGAGAAAAAAGGAAAAAATGAGAAACATTCCCAACATCAAATTACATGTAAATTGAAAATATATATGCAACTGCACAAGTAATTTAAGATATATTTCTATAAATTGAGAAAGTTAGAGGGAAAAACTTATTCAATAGGTGCTCATTCATTTCACTTTTTTAAAACACTCATTGCACTTGAAAAATTTCATATTTGAATTGCAATTTTTTCAGGGCTTCATTTTCTAAACTTATCACAGACATTAAAGGCAGGGGATCTCTTTTGCATGCCTAAAAATTAACATTGTGAAAATACAATGCCATTTAGAAGAAAATGTCATCTGGGAACCTTTAGCAAAATATAGGAGCTAGAAACTCAGTTTTAGTGGAATTATAGTGACCGTTAGACTCAGATTAAAAAATTTTTCTCGCGAGAAAAAAATTCCTGCCATAGAACGTACATATTTTTTAATATAAATGGCTATGTTTTTCCTTTTTTGCATTTTTCAAAATTCATGCCAATTACTGACCCCCAGATTTCACAAACATCCCTTCATCACTAGCTAAGGGCATGGGTTAGTCTTTTCCTGGTCGTCGCAGGGATGTTTGCAAATGAGATCCACCACCTTATAATCAGCATGTTAGGATCATATATCTCAAGGCCGTTTTTTTTTAACTGGAAACATTGTTAAATGAATGCCTGTAATAAAGAAATTCTAACTTACACTCAATAGCGATGGTGATGCGTTTTGTGTATCATCTCTACCTGACAGGTGTAGATACCCTCAATATCCGTGGGGTGGTGCCCCGGATGTTGAGGGCGTAACACTGGAGCTAGGATCTCAGTGAAGATGTGTGAGATGAGCCACTTTGCATAAATATTAACAGAAAAAAAAATTGACAAACGGCGCTTGATAAATTGATTTAACCATTTTATAATATTACGAAGAAGAAGTACAAAGAAGAAAAAAGAATAACAGTAGAAGAAGAAGCAGAACATGAAGAAGTAACAATAAAGAACAACAAACAACAAGGCACATTAAGAAGGGAAGCGACATAAGAAAGGGGAAAACATAGAAGACAAAGAAGAAGAAAAAAGAGAAGAAGAAGAAGAAGAAGAAGAAGAAGAAGAATAAGAAGAAGAAGAAAGAAGAAGAAGAAAAAGAAGAAGTAAGAAGAAGATAGAAGTAAGGAAGAAGAGAAGAAGAAGCAGGAAAGGAGGAGGAGAAAAATGAAGATGTATTGAAAATGCGATAACATTCACATTGTATAAGACAAGCATGAATATGTAAAATTCATGACAAATGGCCGGTGGAATCATTTTTCAAACATAAATACTATCATATTCTGGAATATTTTGCAACGGGAAAAATTCTGGGGCTTATTGTTGAAAAACTGAAGATTTTAGCGTCTTTGTGTTACTGAGAGCAAGAAGAGTGTTAACTTAGTACATGTTCAAAACCAAAGGGGTTATCCTCTGTACAAAGTCCAATGGCACTAGATGCCCTTCTGGTTGTCAATGTGTATTAAGTTAGCACCTTCTGGTTCTCAACCGACGATAAGCAAGATATCGTGTACTGACAGCCAAAAGGGCGTTAACCCAGTACCTGTTGCGAACCAGAAGGGTGTTTTCACTGTAGA
Source organism: Eucidaris tribuloides (assembly GCA_001188425.1). Taxonomy (NCBI): domain Eukaryota; kingdom Metazoa; phylum Echinodermata; class Echinoidea; order Cidaroida; family Cidaridae; genus Eucidaris; species Eucidaris tribuloides. Next base: position 24,815 of record JZLH01S0499074.1, read on the forward strand.
AAGTCAATGGCATTAATGCCCTTCTGGTTGTCACTGTGTATTGAGCTAACGCCCTTCTGGTTCTTGAGCAACATCATGTTCTTACCTGCCGCGAGAGAATTGATGATCTGACCGTCCGGACCGACCCACGCTGGCTGGGGGTAGGAGAGACTGTCGGAAACCACCTGACACATAATGACAAGATCCTGCCCCACCGTGGGCCGCTGATCAAAGCCAGCGATGGTCACATTGTATGTTGCAGCAACTACAGAAAATTGACAGGAAAGTGTGTAGATAAAAATTTAAGAATAACGAAGTTTCCGTATGTGTGTGAAATAGGTATTCTCACAACTAGTAATGCAAGAACATGCATCAGAGGATGGTTTGTCTACCAATGGCACACTGGTTTATCAACAATGCATTTTTATTGACATAGAGGCTTCACTGATGTATGTGAATTAAATTTTTACATATTATGTCCATCAACAACAACAATTACAAATGACTTTGTTTCTATCCTTGATTCTATTTAGACAATGTGTGATCAATAAGTATAATCATTCTTCACTAACTAATTACACAAAATGAACAGACATATAATGCAAAAAAAAAAAAAAACCCTATTTCATTAAAACATAAACTTTATAAATTAAGTTCTTGTTTGAAACAAATCAATTTCTGGACAAAGATTTCAGCCCAACAAACAAAGTATTTAAATCAGACCTGTACAAACACACCACCTCTCCAGAGTGGCCACTTGTATTTCCAGAGTGGTCTTTTTAGACAGGGGTCATCATCATGTGTTGAACTTACTTCGACTCTCACAGTAATCCCCAAAAAATCCCGGTTGGCAGTGGCAGACATTGTAATCACAGCTACCTCCATTTAGACAGTAACCCAGCACACAAAGGGTATCTGGAACTGTTGATACAATGACAGGTCAAAGGTCAAAGGTTAAAGCATAAATTGCATCACAAACTACAAGGTATCACATTGTTACACAATTTACTCAGTTTACAGTATGCTGTAATCACAGCTACTTCCATTTAGACATTAATCCAAGACACATATACATAAAAGTATCTATAACAATTTTGATTATGATAACTTGTCTACATTATATTCTCTAATTGTATTGTAGTTTTAAATTATGTCAAGCTTTTCCTCGCAGTACTTTGTAATATTTTTGTTATGTTTGGACATGAACAAGAACACAATTAACGGACGGACACAAGTCGTCTGGTACTGTTGACTTAATAATAACAGATAAAAGGTTACAGGTTAAACTGCATCACAAACTAGAAAGCATCAAAATGTTTTGACAATAAACCAGTTCAGTCATTTGATGACCCCAAACCCCATGATACCTTAAATCATTGAAGAGAGGAATATATGTTTTTAGTGCGATAGTTGAAAGTGACCATTCTTGTAGTGATGGAGAGCTGTTTGAATAGCTGTTGTTAAGATTTTCTGAAAGTATACCTGCACCTTTACATAAAGATGTGCATCTGATGCATACATGAATATTTGTATCAGACCTGTCTAATGTTTGTCAAATCAGACTCCACCTTTTCACACACATACACATTATGATTTTTCAAAAGAAAATACGACCATAGATATTTTGAAACGGGGTAATACAGTTTACAAAGAACTGATTAAATAAGCATACCTTCCACTTCACAGAATTCTCCCTCAAAGTTGTAGGTGCACAGACAAGATCCATTGACACAAAAACCGCCATTCAGACAACCAGGAACACAGCTGGGCACTGGGAGAGAGAATTGAAGAAGTGAGGAAGGTTAGAACTAGATGTTACCACTCACACGTATTCATGTATTGGCATAAGCCAAATACGCAGCTAAATAATAACTTAAAATAAAAAATAAAAAATGGCTGCCCTAACAAAATCTTCCTTCTCTAAGTTCTTGAGAAATTCTAAATAAAGTATGAAGACCACAACACATTAAGTAAACTGCTGCATCTATCCTACAGTAATATGTAAATGTTAGAAATAAAGAAGTTAATCTCTTGGAGACTATGTATGACATATCTTAGGCTGGGGTCTATAAAGAATGTTAGTTATATTGATATCAAATTGTCTCCAATGGGTTAAAACAAACATAAATTAACAGAAGTTAAATTAAGTTTGGGGGTACTTGTTAAGAAAAAAAAGACAGCTGGATTTAGTACTCAGAGAAAAGATTGAGAAGAAGAGATTGCAAATAAATATATAAATAAATAAATAAATAAATAAATAAATAAATAAATAAATAAATAAATAAATAAATAAATAAATAAATAAATAAATAAATAAATAAATAAATAAATAAATAAATAAATAAATAAATTAATTAATTAATTAATTAATTAATAAATAAATTAATTAATTGATTAATTAATCAATTAATACATACATAAATAAATGACAATGTATCAATTCACCTTTTAAATGGATAGATAACAGAATGCTATCTGATCAAACCATTCAATCCTGGGACAAACTAATTACATTGATAAAAATACAGCTAGGTATTCCACAAATCTATGAAACAATACTCTCGTTGAAGACTGTAGAATGAGTACTTAAGTCACATTTTGACAAAATTGAGTAAGTGATTGTTTTGAAGTCGTTACATGCCGGGATTATTTTTTGACAAAACTTTGGTCAATTTGACCCTTCGCTGGTAGGGCTCAGGAGAGGGGTCAATCAGGGTCAAATTTTTAACTTAGTCTAATTTCTTCAAAATGTATCTGAATCTATTCGACCAGTTACAAGGATTAAAAAAATATATAATTTATTATGTATTTTGTGCTTTGTTGATGAGGTATGGGATCACTTCCGGTCAATAGTTAAATGAGGTCAAATTTCAAACAACGTCCAAATTTGACTAATTGCATATCAAATTGTTCATCTGACTGAGGACATTCCAAAAATATATACAATTATGTGCTTTTGACAGAAATGCATTTGTTATCCTCAGACCCTTGTTTGTAGAAGAAGAAGTACCCAAGTCCACAATATTGATTATTGGAAATCGACAAGTGCGACAATGTTTGTTTTTGTCCTATATTCATCTTTTATTGTGTCAATTAACTTCACCAAGTTGGATATACAACTCAAACAACTGTGATCTGTAGACAAATTTGAAAACTTTAAGCCTTTATTTCTCAAAAGTAGTATTATGTGACTTTAGTACTTCCTATTCTACAGTCTTCAATTTGACTCACCAGACAGTGTAACATTGACAGTAGCCACAACAGGATTGGCTCGACACATATAGATGCCTTGATCTCCCTCGTTGATATCAACGATGATCAGTTTGGTGGCCGTCAATGACATATACTCTGAGTAGATGCGACTAGGACCTTTAAGACAAAATGATGTACAATAGAATCAGAACATGATTAACCAGTTGGATACGATTTGATTTTACTATAACACACATTTTCCATAGACCCTGACACAAGTTAACTCGTATTTAGTCTCCCATGGATGGAGATCTTGCTTAAAAGCTTTTTTTTTTGCTTCACTATCATATTTCTATTTTAAGTAGAGTATAATATATAAATGGTATGTGTAATCGAATGTTTTTATAAGGTTGTTGATTTTCCTTGCCAGCTACTAAATAAATTTGATCCTATTATAACAATGCATTCCAGAATTTTAAATCAATAATGCATACTGTACATGAAGTCTACTTTCGCAGTACTAAATGAAATAGACTATTAAAGATCAATACGGGTAATTATGAAATTTGATGAAAAGTGACAGAGTTTCACAAATTACACCAGGGGCAAAATTGTTTTCTGCAAAGTACTCAAGACATGCAGCCTTGGTTGTTTGAACATATACAATTTCAGGCATCATAATGTAATGCTCTAAAGCACTGGTGTAAAAGCAATGATGTAAAGTCACATTTGATATGATATTGGGGATAGACATCTGCTCTTCAACACGGTGGTGAAGCGAGCTTCAATATTTTGGTCACATTGCCAGGAGAGAAGGAGAAAATCTGGAGAAAGCTATCATGTTTGGAAAAATAGAATGAAAGAGAAACAAAGGAAGGCAAAGACTTAGGTGGACTGATGGCATTGTTTCTATAACTAACATGTCAGTATACCACTGCTACTCAAAAATCTCAGTATCATCATGAATGGACAGCCTTCATCAATGGGGTCATGAGTACTCAGCCATGAGTAGAATGACGATGACGACAACGATAGTCACAATGTTATCTACTTCTGTACCTTTTTGGTGGCAACTGGTGGGATGAGTCAGGGTAATGATGATGGAGCGCTACTGCCACAGACATGTCACTTATGTTACATTTTTGGTGGCAGTAGTAGAAAGGTCCAGAACAATGACAGATGTTTAATTAAACAAGGTGAAAGGTAACTGGCATGTAACATTCATTACACTTTTGGAAATTACTTGCTTAATCGCAAGCAATATGTGGTGGTCAACGGTGTCAAATCCGACCTCAAGCACATTACTTATGGTGTACCTCAGGGATCAGTTCTTGGTCCATTATTATTTTTGTTACATATCAATGACATTGTAAACTGTTCTAAAATTCTGAATTTCACCATATTTGCAGATGACACCAGTATGACACTTTCCCACAACAATATTCATTCTTTGATTTCATTATTAAATATTGAATTGAAAAAGTTTTAAGTTTGGTTACAATCCAATAAATTGTCTTTAAATGTCAAAAAAACAAAATATATGATTTTTAGAGCAAAAAATAAAATTATCCTCCGGATATTCCTAATCTTTTTATGAATAATATAGCATTGGATTGGGTAGTCAATACAAATTTTTTAGGGATCAAAATAAATCAATTTCTTTCTTGGAAACCTCACATTGATGACATCTGCAAACGTGTTAGTGAAAGTGTTGGTATTTTGCGAAGACTAAAATTTATTTTATCCCATAAAACTATGTTAACATTATATAATAGTCTTATTTTGCCACATCTTATGTATTGCAGTTTAATCTGGGGAAATACTTTTAAATCCCACTTAGATAAATTATTTCTTATACAAAAAAGGCATTAAGAACTATATGTAATTTAGCTATAATTGCCATACCAAACCACTATTTCATAAATACAATATTTTTAATGTGCATGATCTTGTCAATTTCAATACTGCAATTTTCATGTATCAGTATAAATTAAATTCCTTGCCAAATATTTTTAAAGATTTATTCACAATGAATTCATCGTACCATAATTATTCGTTACAATTCAAACTTCCAGCAACATTTTGCAAAAACAACATTTAGTCATCTTTCGTTACGATATAATGGAACTAAAATTTGGAATAGTTTAGACAATGATATTAAAGCTAGTACCACTCTTAGCAGATTTAAAAGCTGTTTACGTAAGCTCAAACAATATGAAACTCCAAACCAGGGTATTTATTTATTTAAATCTCGTTTTGTGTTTGTTTTGTACATGTATGTGGTGTTTTTGTCATTTTATTGTAAGGGTTTTTATGTTTTGTTAAGTGTAAATTTGCTTGTAATATTTTTACACAATGGGTGGGGGGGGGGGGCGCTGTTTGGAATGTTTTGGACAGCTGCCTGCCGTTGTTTGGGCCTGTCACTCTGACAGCATTGTTTGGATTTTTTTGAATGGCCGTGATTGTGGGGTCCGTCTTTTGAGCAGTGTTGGTTAGGGTTTGAGCTTCTTTGTTCAGATCCTGACCGGTGCTGTTTGGGGGCTGGATTCCGCAGTCATGGCTGTTTGAAGGTGTTGTTGGGGTGGCGGGCTTGTGCGGCGGTGGGCGGTTGTTTGGAGTATTTTGGACGGCATTTTTACTGTTTACTTATGTATTTCATGATAGGGCCCCACCTATGAGCACTTCAGGTGCTTTTTAGGGGTTCCTTACCCCATGTATTTATATATTTATGTATTTTAATTGATTAATTTGTATATATGCATTTTTATGGTGGTTAAATAAAGCACTGAATGAATGAATGAAATAATGAGTATTTTCTGAAGTTGTACTCACCTGCTACCAGTGATCTGACAGGCTGGTTAAGGGGTATACCATATAGGGAAGATAGAGTCATCGGGCTGGGACATCTCACAGATGAAGGTTAGGTTGGCTCCTACCTCAGGGACCTCCGAGGATCCCGGGGTGATGATGACGGTGAAACTGGGGTTAGCTGTTGGGCAATGATTGAAACATGAAACATTATTACATCTCTTTTGCAAGCCCAAAACTTGCAAATACACTTGTATATGGAAGAAAATGCAATTTAAGGACCTTTAACAAAGTGTAGGAGCTACAAAAGCAGTTTCAGAGGAATTATAGTAAACGTTAGACATAGTGGGCTGTTAGGGCATGGCAAAAAATTGTGTTCATAGGGGGAAATGCACAAGACAAATAGCTTTGCAACCGTTGCTCCTTTTCACCTAATATTGGGTGAAACGTTCAAGTTTACCTGGAAGATTCTCTATGACTTGACATGTTGCTCCAATGGCAACCAAATTTGGGTGATAGATGCACTTGAGATACATTTATGTCATTGTGCCATCGGGGGTCACGTGGTAAGGTCATACATTAAACTTTATCTGCAAGACTCTCACAAGACAAATAAGCTTTGCAACCATTACTCCCTTTTCAACTAAACTTGGGTCATTCATGCACTTGGGAGCACATTCATATTTTGACATGGTAAGGTCAAAGGTATATTTCCCCCTACGGACACAACTTTCCCCTATGTCCTAACAGTCCACTAAGTTTTCCCCTACAATAATCCACTTTTCCCCTACAAAAGTAAGTTTTCTCCTGTAAAATAACCTCAGTACATGCAAGAGATTTGTTTTAATTGAGAAAGTTGACATTGTGATCACCTTGATACTGTGACATAGGCATAATATATCGGCATGTATAATTATGATATACAGGGTCTCTGTGCCGGAGACGTGACCAACTAGGATCATGAATTAACCCAAATTATGTCTACAGATGAATATATACAGGAGTTCTTTGAAACCCTTTGAGAATTTAAGAATATTTTTGGAAAACTGTCAGAATAGTTTCAGATACATCAAAACCACCAACTTCTCCCTCTGGAAAGTTATTTTCCTTGTAGGTATCCCCTATTACCTACAGTTGACTAAAATACATTATGGTAGGGGGTTTCCCCTACAAGTGGCAGAGTTGAACAGAACTCTGTAGATTTTGTGTGTAATATTCTGATAGTGGTACTGCAAGACTTAAAATCAGTTTGAAAATGTATGTCTTACTTGATACGGTTATGTTGAGCATCTCGAAGCTGGTACCAACCAGGCAGCCATACATTCCAGAGTCCTCCGGCTGAACATCCGTGATGACAAGACGAATGGACGAATCACTTGTGGCCTCGGTAAAACTCCTGGAGTTAGAGGCTATGCAGCACAAACAAAGGATAACAGAATATTAATCACACTCATCATCATCATCACCACCACCATCATCATCATCACCACCATCATTAACAACATAAATATCATTCCCATCATTTAATCAAAGTCAGAATTTTATCAGTAGCAAATCACGTAAGATGTATTTGCCATAGAGAAATAAGGACATAACTAGTTTTCCTGAGGGGGCAGGATTCTGTCCCCAAAACACATAGATTAACCACAAATATTGTAAGTATATAAATGTGAATAGATCCTTAAGTTTGATGCTGTACTTCTTTCCAATTTGTCCTTTATATTTTCTTCTTCTTCTTTTTTCCCTTCATTATTATTCCTTTCTTTTCCTGCAAGAAGAGTTTTTTGCTGGCAGCAAAAAAGCATGTTGTACTCCCAATATGCCCTGATCCACCACTAATAGTAAATGTTAAAGTTCCAACAATGTAGATGTGATAAAAATCTTCAAATCTAAGGACTCTTTAAAACACACTAGTAACATGTACAAACATAATAAAATTCTTCGACAAGAAAATTACACTACGATTAAAGATTTACGCTCATTTCATGACACATTATCAAAATACTTAAAACAAAATTCAGCTTAAATTTTTCCTCATTCCCTATAGGCTTTAATCTGAAGTATGACTTAAATTAACACCCAAATCAAATATATGTTTTGAAATAAAGTACTCAAAGGGATTAATGACGAGATGCTTAGGAAGGCATCCCGTTGCTATGGTAACTTACTACTATCTCTGGGTCGGATGACGTAGCCCCCAGGGGAAAGCCAGACCGGGGCGGTGCCCCCACCGTGGACCTGACACAGGAAGCTGAGGTCCGTCCCCAGGGGGATGGGGTCTGTGGGGGTGGGGCTGATGGTGAAGGTGTAGTTGGCAGTGACTGGAATGGAAATTTAAAAAAAAAGTAAGAGAAATTTTGTTAAAAATATTAAAGACGCTATATAACACTGTGAAAGACCCATTAAAAAAATTGTTGAACTTTGCAATCTGACATATCTGACAGTGTTTGAATGGACAAATAAACACCCTAGTACACAAAAGTTTGGACAGTTATGCTGTCACTAGTACAATATGTGCAGATACAAATTGGCACGTAAATTTCCTATCGGGCGATAGGAAATTCTGCAACACAGCAGTCTATGGGGAAAAGCTGGAATGGTCTCTCAATGATATCTCACAATTTTTTAGAACACTTAATGATTGTTTTACACTGCAATTTTTTACAGGGCTTCATTTTAAAGCCATATCAAAGACACTGAGGTACATGGGAATCATGTAGCTACAGATTTTTTAAACTGGAATACACGTATAATGCCTTTACTCCCTTGGGGATGACAGGCTTGTACAGAAGCCCAGTACATATCACACTCAGAGACAAAATGCTTCCACAAAAGCCCCCAAAATATGCCAAACCTTTCAATATAAAGTGAGATTTTAATGCCTTCAAATGTGTGTAGAAACTTTTCCTGTTTGTGAAATAAACTGGACTTCTGTACAAGCCTGTCGACCCCAAGGGGTTAAAACTACAATTGCATCAAACAAGCAAATAAGCTCATGGTCTTAATTGGTCTTACTCTTGATCTATTTTCAAGCAAGATAGGGTGCATTTCATAAAAGCCAAAGCTTAACTTAACTTCAAATACAAAAAAAAAAAAATCAAATTTAACTTTTTCTGATAATCGCTTTGGAGCAGCAGTACCTCAGGCATTGAAACAATCTTTCCATAGAACATACAGGAAATTCAATCACTTTTTAGACAAATGGTTAAAAAGCTTTCTGTTTTCATGATTTTGGTAATTAATGTTTTTATTGATAGTGTATTGTAAGTGTTATAATACTTTATGTGACTAGTGTGTATTAAAATATTTTTTTATAATTATGACTGCATTTTTTTTTTACTCTCATGATGCCACCGAAATTACAGCTATACAGCGTGGCCCAAAAAGAATGCTACATATGCGATCGTTAATTTCTTCAACATTACCCACAAAATGTTATTGGTGATTATTTCATGGGTTAGTACATTCTTTTTCCAACAATATGATACCACGATCATTGATTTTGATTAAGGCGTTTGGATTCTAAGGCTATTTTTCTGAGGCAATGTAATTTGCTAAATTTCATCAGAACACCGAAATATTCTCACGTAACGACTTGCCATGGAATGGGCTGCACTATCCAGGTGCAATGACAATGTAAGCCATACCTTACCATTGTCTTCCGTATCAAAGCGAGGCATTCCAGTCGTCTGTCTCCCCGCTTATTCTATGGCACGCTGTTACGTGAGAATATTTTGGTGTTCCCAGGTTCGCGGGAGTTGAGAAAGAAACAAATTTCGGAAATTACTTTGCCTCAGAAAAATGGCCCTAGGATCTAAACGCCTCACTCAAAATCAATCATCATGGTATCATTTTGTCGGAAAAAGAATGTTCTAACAAATAAAATAACAATTAATGGCATTTTGTTCATGATGTTGAAGAAATTAACGATCGTATGTAGCATTCTTTCTGGGCCACCCTGTATAGACATTGTATGTACTGTGTGGTGCGGATTTGCGACTTCAGCATGTTAAGAGTTAATTAGTCTCACCTCGTTCTTCACACTTAGGGCCTCTGAAACCAACTAGACACTGGCATTCACCTCCCTCACAAGAACCTCCGTTCAGACATGGATCTAACAAACAATCCGGAACTGGAAACAAAAATTAAAAACAATTGCTTTTTAGTTTGGGATTGACTGAGCACTTGGATGCTTGTGGTTCCAAACATAATACAGTCTGACCTCCGTTATACAGCCATCAGTTTACCGGATGTCTCTGTTACCTGCAAGCATCATATCACCCACGTAGCCCAGCTAGTCAGATTTCAACTCCGCAATCTTGGTTTCATTCGAAAGTACTTGACACAGCCTGCAACAGAACAGCTCATCCATGCCCTCATCTCTTCTGGTCTGGACTTTGCCAATTCCTTATTTTTCAGCCTTCCTCAACGACAGATAGATATCCTTCAACGCCTTCAAAATTCTGCTGCAAGACTACTTACCTACTCTCGAAAAACAGATCATATTACTCCAGTTCTTCGCACTCTTCATTGGTTACCTGTACAAAAACGCATCATATTCAAGATCCATCTCCTGGTCTATCACACACTGCAATCATCTGCTCCCTGCTATCTACAAGCTTCTATTCAACTCTACAATCCACCACGCAGGCTCCGCTCAAGCAACACTCTTACATTACAACAGCCACGAATCAATCATACCTGGGGGGATCATGCTTTTTCCCATATTGGACCGAAACTTTGGAATGAGATCCCCTTATCCATCCACAAGTCATCATCCATCAACACTTTCAAAACATCCATTAAACAACGTTGGTTCTCGAACCACAAGTCTTCGCTGTTTTTAACGGTCAGGAAAATGAGGCATGCCACCTTTAATTGGGCAGTTTTCAGGCAAAATGCTGGGGGGGGGAGGCGGGGCAAGCCATAAAACATATGACAATATATAAATTTGTTCAGTTTAGAAACTACTTAAGACAAACTGCTATGCCAAAAGTCCACAAAGAGGACATAAACTTAGCAGGAGATTCTTGGGACAGCAAGTATTCGACCCCTGATGACTCTGCATATCCTGACCTCAACAAGTTTCATTTTTTTTTTTTTTTTGCCTTCAGAGTCAGTGGTTATTTCTGAACCAAGTTTGGTGGTCCAGTATATTCCAATGACAAATTGACCCTCTAGATGACCCATGCATTACCTTGGACTCAAAATTGTTCCTGCGTTCAGGGCATAATCCTTCTGACCACGTTTTGGTGGTCAAGGAACATTCTGATGGAAAGTTCTGACCCCTAGATAACCCCTGATGACCCCTGCATGACCTTTGACCTGCCGGCATTGTTCTGCCATTCAGGTCAAGTGATTTTGTTGACAAGTAGTTGCTCCGTACCACATTCCATGGACAATTGACCTCTAGATGACCCCAGAGGACCTCCTGCATGACCTTGTGACACTCGAAATTTGTTTTGGTTCGGGCAGTGGTTCTTCTGGCCAGTTTTGGTGGTCCTATAGGACATCCCAAGGAAAGTGACCCATAGATGACCCCTGAATGACCCCTGCATGACCTTTGACCCTGGGCATTGTTCTGCATCGCAGGTCGAGTGCGTTCTTGCGATCCAGAGTTAGTGCGGTCCTAGCACATTCCTATTGACAATTGACCTTTAGATATGACCCCAGACTGACCCGTGCGCATGACCTTTGAGCCTGGGGCATTGTCTCTGCATTCAGGTCAGTGGTTCTTCGTCACAGGTTTAGGTGGTCCTAGTCGATTCCTATGACAATTGCACCCTAATGGACCCTGATCATTGACCTTTTGCACCCCAATTACCTTGTCCCCACCCACTGATCATTGGTTACCAAGTTTGGGTTTGAATTGAAGCACATTTCAATTCGACAGTATTTAACGAACCGTTTAACAAAAGTGAGCGGACATCACTACATACTGACATCGTGAATTACATACATTACAGAAAAAGTGATTTCATAGTCTCTTTCCTGAACACGTCCAGGCGAGACAACAGACATACTTATTTAATATGACATAATTATGACCATCAATTTGATTTGCTTTCTGAGGTCTTTTTGTGCTTGTGAGTTCGTGTATGTGTAGAAACTGTGTAGTTTACTGTATGTTATATTATGATTATTTATGTTCTTACATCGCCATGAGCATCTCATTGACGGACCTGCTGCGCTATATAAATAGCCTTATTATTATTTAGACCATGGAATTACAGTTACTGCCAGAAATTGATACACCTTTGATCAGAAGTGTACAAAGACACCTGCTGGGTATCAGGGGAACAATATATAAAGTGTCACTTGTGTGGGGTCTATTGCAATTTGTGCATGATCTGTGGTTTGTAATACTATAGCTAATGACATGTTTGCCCCCTCCCCACCTCCATATTACTACAAAGTACTGTGTTTTCAGGCATGAGACAGAGAAATTCATAAAAAAGAGGAAAGATTACGGCCCCCCTGGGGGAGGGTGTGGGAGGGGGGGTTCCCCCTTCCACTGTAGGGAAATTTTGGAATTTCAGGTATGAAAAATTCCCGTTTTATGCATTCTACAATCAAATTTTACTATTTTGAAGAGGTTGTTTTAACATATTTGAACATCAAATTAAAAGTAAAGTTAATTTGTTATGCATAGATCTGCAGTTAGCAGCTGCAGCTATGAACAATCTGAAAATGATGAAGTAAGCACTGGTGAAGTCTTGCTGGATTGAGACAAGTTCACACATTTATCGCAACAGGTACTAATCCATAAAATAGTTCATGTTGATCAAATGAAGTACATGTATTGCTGGTAATGTAAACCAGCTCAAGGTAAATCACAACTCCCCAGATGCACACACCACTGTTGCGGTCCGTCACTGCAAGCTCAATTTCATACTCACTCTACAATACAGACTACACGGGCATAGTCTGGCTTCCAGACACAAGAACTTGTCCTATTTCCTAGAGAAATTAGGCCTACTATCGTCAGTTAACTGTCTTGAAAAATAAACTGACATGTCATTCTTCTTAAATGCAATTATTAAACTGTCAGAGGTCACAATTCAAATGAATCAGTATAAGATCTGGGGCAAATGTGTATCTTGACTGGAAAGTTTACAATCATTCTCATGTTACACAAAATAATTTTCTTGATATTTATCTACTTTTTCTTCTAATTATTTGTCTGAAAATAGATGCGACGGTTCATTTTTAATCCTCGCAAAAATGCAGATTATCCAAAGGACGACATGAAATGTTAACTCTTAACGTGCCGAAGTCGCAGATCTGCACCACATAATACACGTAAAGTCCATAGAGGTTTAAATCCTCTGGCACGTTGAGAGTTAATGCCCTGTGCCTAATAGAAATTCAGTATATGCTTCTACTTTCACATTCAATAATTTTTGTGAGTGACAAATTCATAGATATATTCACGATTTGTTACTTTTGCAAATGACTCGTGGATATTGTATATTTCTGTGCGCATGTCATCTACATACACATGCCACTGCATACCAATTATACTGCACACAGTTGTAACACAATATACTGTAACCAGTATGAATATTGCACAGACATACTTTTAAACTTTTAACTTTTTGGTTATTTTCACATTTGTAATCTACAGGCAACTAGCAAAATTCGGAAAAATATAACCATCCAGAAAAAACAGTTTACACCAGCGTAGGAAATACCCCAGGGCGATGGGCGATTTCACCCTTGGCAGAGTCCAAATTGCCCCTTAAAATCCTCAAAAACCAATTCTTTGGGGCGACCATTTTCTTCAGAGTTGCCCTCATCTTTTAGTAAGTTTACTACAAAAATTTGAGGAAAGTTCACACCAGTATTTATGAAACATATCATTGTCCAATTTCTTGAAAAACTGTTCAAGTTTCTTTAAATTATCGCTCAGAAACTGCTTTTGTGTGCCTGTGCGTGTGTGTTATTGCCCCAAAAATTCAAGAATAGCTCCAAATATTCAAGAATAGCCCCAAGAAATTCAAGAATAGCCCCAAGGCTCATTTAAAAATCGCCCTTAAAAAATGAAAATTAATTCCTACCCTTGTTTACGCAATACATACCCTGTGTGTAAAGTGTGAATGGAGCAGACTTGATGCCAACAGTACAGAAGTAGCTCCCCTCATCCGTGGCATGGAGGTTAGTGATGACCAGTCTGGATGTTGTCGTGGTACCCTCATCTACGTAGATGCGTTCTGACACACCTGCACAAATGACATTCCAAAAATTAAAACAGTCAGAACTCGTGGTCATGAGAAGACAAATCAAGAAGAGCTGCCAACCTCTGCCGACCAAAAAACAAACTGATCCCTAGTAAACGTCATATTTTGAAGGCAAAAAACATAATTGGTATAAAAATGGGTAAATTACACATAATAGGCATGCCAATCAAATTTGATAAAAACATATTTTGCTTCAAAAAATCATATTTTGTTACTTTTGATGATGAAAAAACATACTAAATGCCGTTAAAAAATATTAGTCGGCAGCTCTACAAATGACAACACCAAGGTTAATTTTGCCAGAAATTGATAAATATTTCAATAATAATTAAGCAAAGAAGTTGAAGCAAAAATGTGCAGTATCGCTTATTCATTTCTTTTCTTTTCTTTTCTTTTTTTTGGGGGGGGTACTTTCGTGGTAACAAACATGCGCAGTGGATGCAGTTTTACTCGTACTGCTTCAGCTTTGTGGAATAATCTGCATACATTGAAAATATTCAAATCTGTGATCCAAGTGTCATGTGTTTTGCAAAGTACATTTCGGCAACATTTTGCCTGTGATACTTCTTCATGATATTACAGTGCATATAGTAATCATCACTCTTCTTTTTTGTGTTCCAGTTTTAAGTCCACAGGGACACCTGAATAATATATACACTACACAAAAAGTACTCCACTTTTTTCAAAATACTAACTCTTTAACGAAAAGCTTTTGAGAAAAATAATTTAGCAGGAGTATTTCTGCACTCATTGATAAACTTCTGTGTGAAAATGTAATTGATCCGTCAAGTCATGCATGAATGAGCACATATCAAAGCTATAAATGTCACTTTTCAAAATTCATAAGGGTCATTTTGGGGGATTTTGGATACAAGATTTTGACAAATTCTGTTTCTGATGAACGATTTAGCACTATTTCTGTTAAAGGTATTGGCTAACATTTACCACAGTTAAAAAAAAATCTGAGCCGCATGATTCCCTATGCTACCAGTGTCTTTGATGAGGTCTAAAAATGAAGCCTTGAAAAAATTGTATTTCAAAATGATTATTTAGCGCTTTAAAAAAGTGAAAATCGTAAGTTGACCAGATTCACTTTCCCATTTCCTCCCATAGACTTACTGTGTTTGCACCTAGGTTAATAAAACTCGCCCCGAGTTTTATTGTTTATTCATGTATAACTTGCCATTGGCAGTGTAACTTTACAAACTTTTGTATTCTAGGGTGTTTATTTGTCCATTTGAACACTACTATGTAGCTCAGATATCAAAGTTTGACAATTTTTTAAATTGAAGCTCCACAATGTTAGCCTATCACTTTAATCATCTATCGTTTGACCCCCTTAAACGGTCCCAGACACTTTCCACATACTTTCGGTTCAGTGTATTCAAATTGAAATTGTCATCCTTCCCAAATGTTTAAATTGAAAAATCCATTAAGTTTATTGAAAAAAGTGAAATTTAATATTTTTCTGCAAAGAGTATCAGCATATGCTGTTGAAACATATAAGGTTGTAACCATGTCATGGTTGAGTGAGCACACTCTATTAGTTAAGCAAAACATACAATTTTTCACTGTTATTTTGGCATAATAAATGACTATTGTGACTTCTGAAAAGTGACAATTTTGCCTTTAATATATGTTCACTCAAGTATGAAATGACGAATCAATCCCACTTTTACACAAAAGTTAGGCAATGAGTGTAAAAACACCCGTGCAAAATTTGTTTCTTTAAAAAGTATGGTATTTTGAAAAAGGGGGAACTTATTTTTTGTGTAGTGTTTATGTTAAGAAACTGTAGAAAAGCTGTATATTATTACCATTATTTTTCATATAAATCCTAAATTGTGGATTACTTCCATCATAAGAACTAGTTTTGTTGTTGTTATTTAATTTGCTTGGTCGTTGTTGTTTAATTTGCTTGGTTGTTGTTGTTTAATTTGCTTGGTTGTTGTTGTTTTTCCATGTATTATTCATTTCATTAATCCAGTGATCAATGATATCAATGAGATATTGTCCCATATTAATGCTATTTCTGATACACATGTACAAACGTGTCTCAAAGAATTGTGCAAGTAAAAAGTGCCCTCTATGGCAATAAGAAATGTTTTTTGACATCATGCTTACATGAACATCATAAGCATAGTTTTAGCTTTGAAATGCTGTTCGTTCTATTCAATTTGCTTTACTGTAAAACACTGTATTTTCGCGACATGAAACTTTCGCGAATAGGAGCTGACGGCCATTTCGCGTGCATGAAACTTTCTCGAATCACCGACCACTGAATAAATAAAGTATAACCAAATTTGATAGGAAGAAGCATTTGGGAGTTCTATTAATAAATTATCACAAAATTTATAGGAAATATTTGTTTTAGTGTCTCTGAAAGAACATTTTATCAAACGTAAAAGTGACCGTGCACTATATCTCGAGTCATTTGACTTGTATAGTACCCAAGACAGGTATATACATGTACATGTAGTACATGGTCTTGTATTGGCATTGAAAAATTTGTGTATGCACAAGCTTTCGCATGCATTTTACTTTTGCGAATCTTGACTCCTCACGAAATTCGCGGAAGTTAAATGCTCGTGAAAATTTTTGGTTTTACAGTATTTGATTTTGAGATACAGGGTGAAATCACAATTGTGCCACTTTTACGAAGGAAGAGGGCCTGATGCTATCCTGTACACGAACAAGATACAGGTGAGCTAGGATCCAACATACTAGTATTGCACGACTAAGTTGCCAAAAGTCAGAGTCGTGACTATCATCAAGGAGTCGCAACTCCGACTTTAGTAATGCCAGAATCGACTCCATGTAATCACATGTGTATGCCATATAAACCAGTCAAAACATCAATGACAATGCATGGAACTAGGACAGAAAGTCAATTTTTGAATGATTTTAATCACAGTTGAAACAACATAAGTTCAAAAATAATTTTTAACATGAACTAACCATTTTTATTGGTAGTGAAATTGGACAACAATGGACTGCTTTTGCATCAAAATCACTGAAATCATTGGAGGACACTGAACAGTCATTGTATAGGTTGTAGTGTGCTTCTTTTTACCTATTGATCATACCAACAGAACCGAATACCAAGAGTCGGCAAATAGTCGGAGTCGCAACTTTTGATCGGTGACTAGTCCACTCCCAAAAATCCTGGAGTCGTGCAACACTTCAACATACACACATGAAAACGGAGTAATCACTTACCTGGCTGCTTGGGTAGGATCTGATTTCCATTGGGCCCTGTCCAAATTGGGGAGTACTCAAGAGGGTTGGCACTAATGATTTGACACAACACTGTCAGGTTGGTGCCCTCGTAGGGAATGCCTTCGTAGTCGGGTAAGATGATAATTTCTAAGACATCAGGAATGAAGGCTGAAAGCACACAAAAGAGGTAGACAATCAGTGATTTCAAGTTTTGGATTAGTGTTTTTGTTAGTGTTAATAGACGTCAAGAGCCGTTAAACCGAACTCCAACACTGCCACTCGGATTAATGGGCACTATCGATTCTGTGATCGATATCTTAACACGAGTGTTAACGAGAGCATGACGTCACATCCCTTGTTCGACGAACATGAAAACCGCAGAAAACCTAAGAACTGTTGTAATTTCAAAATTTAAACAATCGTACTACAAATGTAACACTAACGAAAAGGCATGTACTTCCCTCATAATTGCTTGTATTTGACTCATTTCATTATGTCTTAGTTCTTTCACAATCTAAAATATTGTAATTTTTCTTGCCGCTTACCACGGGCCAACGCGCTGCCATATATATTACACGTACAACTGCGCGACACAGCTGGGTAAGCCGAGACAGAAATAACACTAACACTAACAATGAACTTGAAATGGTGATTTTCTTAATCCTTAGGTTCTAGTGTTAGTGAATGGGACAAACACATGAAAATCGTTAACACCAGCAACCCAGCTCGGTTCAGCAGACGATTTTTAACACTATCTACAACACCCACTTCCGGAAGTGTGTCATAATTTCGGGGTTAACTCGCTAACACGGATCAATTTCAAGTTTTGGAATAACGCTCATGTTATTGTTATGATAACACTAACACCAACACTAGTCCAAAACTTGAAATCACCCAATGTCAGTCTTCCTATTGACTGTTAAAGGTATCGTAATACAATGTTTCTAGTTTAAGAAAAAAAGTCTAAACTACATGATATCCCTTGCTACTACTGTCTCTGATAAGGTCTACAAATGAAGCCCTGAAAAAAATGCAATTCAAAAGGATCATTATTTACTTTCAAAAAGTGGCCAATTCAGTTTTCACCCATAAACTGTTGTGTTGCAGAATTGTCGTCAGCTAACAATAATTCATGTGCCGATTTTTACCAGTACATAATTTACAAGACAGCATAACTGTCTGAAGTTTTGTGTTCTAGGGTGTTTATTTATCCATTCAAACACTGTCAGACATGTCGGAAAGCAAAGTTTGACAATATTTTTAATGGGGCTTCCACAATGTTACATAGTGTCTTTAACACGCCACGAAAATTACAGCATTATGAACACTGTATGTATTGCGTGGTGAACATTTGCGACTTTGGCATGATAATAGTTAAAGCCCAAATATTGAATTCAATTGAAATTTATTGTCCATATCGGAAATTTGAGTTTCACTGGTTTACAATAATTGTTAACAATGTTACAATACAAATATAATAATATTGCATACAATATACAATTTAATGTTACCGTGGAAAACAAATATAGGTATGAAAGAAATTAAATCATATTAAAATGGCACCGGAAATTCTCAATTGGCTTATATTTTTGTATTGATGAATGGTATGAATGCATGAATGGAATATACACACAACAAAAAAAGTAACTACCCCCTTTTTCAAACAACCGTAACTTTTTAACGAAATGAATTTCAGCAAAATAATTTGGCAGGACTGTTTCTACACTTATTGACTAACACCTGTGTGAAAATGTGAATGACCGTCAAGCCATGTATGAGTGAGCATGTATTAAAGGCAAAAATGTCACTTTTCAAAAGTCACAGAAGTCATCTCTTATGCCAAAATAATGGTAAATAATGGCATTTTTTGCTTTGTTCATAAAGTGTGCTCATTCAACCTTGACATGGTTACAACCTCTTATGTTCGTACACATGTAACGATACGTTTTGCTGAAAAATATCGGATTTTAATTTTTTCAATAAACTTAATGGATTTCACAATTTCAAAATTGAGAAATGTGGAAATTCTTATATTGAGCTCATTGAAGCGTAAAATATACAAAAAGTGCCAGGGGAAGTGTAAGGGGGTCAATCGATAGATGATTAACATAAATAGCACTCAATCATTCAACAAAAACAAAATTTGTCAAAATCCTGCATCACAAATTCCACAAAATGACCCTTGTGACTTTTGAAAAATGACATTTTTGCCTTTAATGCATGCTCACTCATGCATGGCTTGACGGATCAATCACATTTTCATGCATAAGTTAGTCAATGCGTGCAGAAATACTCCTGCCAAATTATTTTGCTGAAACTTATTTTGTTAAAAAGTTATGGTAGTTTGAAAAAGGGAGTAGTTACTTTTGTTGTTGTGTTTAGGTTCAGTTTATCGAAAAAATCTTTCATCAGTCTTTCACTAAGTACAGTATCGTCACGCCAGACATCACAAAACGACTAATGAAATTTTAACCCGTTGGCTACCGGAACTGGATGTGTCCTGTGTTAACTCTATGGGATTTTCAGAATCTCGTAGGCAACGGGTTAATGACATATTGTTATCTCAAAATAATCAGGGGAGAAAAATGTGTCACCAGGTACATTTCCTACGATAAAAAATCCCCCCCCCCCAACCGTTTTAGTTTTCATCAGTTTTACTGAAATGGAAATATCATCACAATACTGGAGGAAGTGTGTTACACTTTGCAGGTCATATTGATTTCTTTATTATCAAACTTCAAATACCGTAGGCAAAATAACACTGCTGTTAGTAACCAGCCTGTAAGAACATTTTTATTGGGACAAGCTGTATCCGATACCACTAGTAAACCAGTCCATTAATCACTTACTTGGTGTTTCACAATATCTGCCGGTAAATTCTCGATCACACAAGCAGATCCCTTCCTGGCACACACCTCCATTCAGACACTCACCCGTACATATCGCTGGAAATATAAATAGATAGAAAATAAATATTAAAAAAAAATATGCTTCCTCATATATAAATATGTGATTTTAATAAGAGAGTAAGGTGACTTTTTGACAGAGATTGATGACTAGATGATAAAGTAAGAAAAAAACAGGACAGTCACATGACTGCATGACAGGGTCAGGTGACAAAATGCAAGAGTCAGGTGACAAAAGCAAAGAGTCATGGGACATAATAACAATCAAGTGACTTATTGACAGAGTCAAATGATGAAATGACAGAATCGGTTGACTCAACGACAGGGTCAGGGGACCACATGACAGCATTGGGTGACTGAATGATACAATCATGTGACAAAACGAGAGACAGGTTAGTAAATAACAGATTCAGGTTACTGAATGACAGAGTCAAATGTCCTATTGACAGAATACTGTGACTTATTGACAAAGTTAGGTGACTGAAAACAGTAATTATAGACAGAGTCAGGTGACTTAATGAAAAGTTAGGTAACAAAATGACAGAGTCGGATGACTGAAGGGTACAATCAGGTGGTTAAAAGACAGAATCAGGTGATTAAAATGAGAGAGTCAGGTGACTGGATGATACAATCATGTGACAAAATGAGAGAGTTGGAGACTGAATGACAGAATCATGTGACAAAATGAGAGACAGGTGACTGAAAACAGTAATTATAGACACAGAGTCAGGTGACTTAATTGAAAAGTTAGGTAACAAAATGACAGAGTCGGATGACTGAAGGGTACAATCAGGTGGTTAAAGGACAGAATCAGGTGATTAAAATGACAGTCAGGTGACAGGATGATACAATCATGTGACAAAATGAGAGAGTTGGAGATTGAATGACAGAATCATGTGACAAAATGAGAGACAGGTGACTGAAAACAGTAATTATAGACAGATTCAGGTGACATAATGAAAGAGACAGGTAACAAAATGACAGAGTCAGATGACTAAAGGGTAGAGTCACGTGGTTAAAGGACAGAATCAGGTGACTAAATGACAGAGTAAAGTGACTGAATGATAGAGTCGAGTGACAAGATGACAGGAGACAAAATGAAAGAGTTGGTTGACTGAATGATAGAGTCAAGTGACTAATTGAGAGTCAGGTGACACGATGAGGGATTCAGAGGATATAATAGCAGTCATGTGACTCAACAACAGAGTCAGGTGAGTCAATGACAGAATCGGTTGACTTACGGGTAGGTGGCTTCCTGTCTGGTTTGATGCATTGTTCTGTCGGAAGTCCATTGCAGGTTGTCAAAATGTTCTGAGTGGACGTCACGCCGAGGAACTTGTATATTTCAGATATGAAAGATTCACAGTTCGTTAGCGCGGTGTTGCAAACGTCTGAACACATGACGTACTGAGGGTCACACGGTTGGTAGAAGAAGTAACACAGGGCAAAGGTTGCATTACCCGTGCAGTCTGAGAGATAGATGATCAAGAAAAATATAAACAAAATCCGATATATATATCAAATTGAATATGTTAATACCATGTAGGGCAGTGACAAGATTTGGAGTATAATAATAGAATTAATCACCAGCACTAATAGAAACGGATCCAACAGAAATATACACAACAAGTCTCACCCAAGTATTTCCTAATGAGAATTATGAAACAAAGAGGAAATATATGATAATGAAATTTTCACAGCAAAACTTCAACAGTATACTTGATTGAAGGTCCTAAATTGTAGACTACTTTTACTTCAGCCATTTCCATTAAAGCTGAAAACACCTCATTTTTAGCAGTAAATTTGATTACACATGGAAACTCACAAGAAATATATAGGGAGAGTTTTGTTGATCGAATTGTAATAAGATTCATGGATCATACTGCCAAGGCCCTGAATAATGTATAAAGCAGAATTTAGCTTTAGAATTTAGATCATACTGTAGGTCTTTCCTTTTGAGTATCTGAATATTTGTAGAGTAAAGTGAGAATCTTTTAATGATATGGTAATCTACTGTATGTTCTGCACATCATTAAAGTGTCTCAAAAAGAAAAAATATACACTGTATATATTTATTGATGTATGAGAAGGGCATTGGTCAGGCAAAAAACATGAAACCTGCCTAGTTTTCATACAAAGTTAATCAGTTTTGAAAATAACTAAATCTAGAAATATCACAAACAGTGATTTATACCCACCCCCCCCCCCCAAAAAAAACTCACTTAAAATCAAGATGGAGTTATGTGCCATTACCATGATGGTAATGCAGTCTCCTGAAACATCAAAATGTGTGAGTTTTCATGCAAAATTTTCTTACACATTGCTCAAAAAAAAAAAGAGGAACCGGTTTGTTCAGCAATATTTCCCCCTGATTTGTAGTATACTGTTACCTTGGCATCGCAGTTTCCAACACATTCAAATAGACTGATCAGATGTCCCGTATTTCCCAGGATAGTCCCGTATTTTGCTCCTTTGTCCCGGTGTCCCGACCAACCCTTCACGGGAAGCCTATTTGTCCCGTATTTCAGAATATTGAACTAACTACATAAAAAGTGAAGAATTTTCATCAAATAACCGAAAGAAAATGAAGTAGAAACAACAATAAGATTGATTAAACCATTGTCCCCTCTCCCGTAACCCGTATACTGTCTTTTACTGACAAAAAGTGTAAAACACGTTAAATTTTGTACTTGTCTAACACTGCCTGTGTAGCCTACTTTGTTGATTTGTTTTAATGAAGATTGATTTGTGCACATTTGCAGTGTATTGAAATGGGTAAAAATTGCTTTAAACAAGTTAAACAGTATGATAAAATATATACTTTGCACCCGCAACTTCTTAAAAAGGTTCTTAAAATGGGAGAGGGATAACCCTACCCCCCCCCTCCGGTTTATCCGCTTACTTGCATCGTGGTTTGTCCCATATTTCATTTTCTGAAATTTGGTCACCATGCATTCAAATGTGTCGGTTTTCATGCAACATTAATCAGTTTTAGAAATAGCTGAAATGATAAAGCTCTAAATTCAACATTACTTGTCATGAGTGGTGTCAGCGTCGACGTAAACAAATCGGCCAGTGATGCGTCACCAGCAAAAGCGTTCGGGAAGGAGGCATAGCGATACGGCAGATCAGAACAGATAGAGCTCTCAATGAGGGTGCAGGTGGATGGGGAGGGGGTGGGGCCCGTGGTCGTCGTGGATGGGGTTGGTGTGACGCCCCCTATGGGTGGTGCAGTGGTGATGAGGAAGATGGGTGTCAGCACTTCCGGGACCCCCGTTGGTGCGAGTACGGTGGTTTCTGTTTGGAGGGGCAAGAAAAAAATCAACAATAACAACATGAAAACCTGAAAATGGGTGATGATGAAGGTAATGTATAGTTTTGGTGAATTGTGTATGACATTTTTTGTCATTGTGTTTTTTAGAAAGCCCCATACCTACCAACCTACCGACATGGAAAATCTTACTGATACAGATCAAAAATCTTATTCTTAATGCAAATTGAAGGTAACAGCTTACTACATCAAAATCACATAGTATAAGTATACTGCGCAGTCTTAAAAAAAATCTTGTTTTTGCATCAGAAAATCTTATTCTTGTATCAGAAAATCTTGTTCTGTGGATTTGGATGGTGAAAAATCTCACTAAATTTGATAAAATCAACTATTTGTCATAAGTGATAAATAGACTTGTGCGATTTCGAGTTATGCAGAGTTCTGTATATATATATAAATATACATATAAACATATATATTTGGTCAAACATTGCCAATTTGCATGAGAAATGGTGGATTTTCAATCATTAAAAAGCATTGCCAATTTGAAGATTACTTGATCATTTTTCATTTGAAATCCTGCGACTGACTCGTACATTGGACTGCGACAAATATAGGCTCAAATTGAAGGGAAATTTTCCTATTTTTTTGAGCTACATTTTCCTTAGTTTTATGCTCCTAATTCATGAGTTATGATAAGTAATGTCTATGGAAAATGAGTGTCATAGTGAAATCAAATTGTCTCCAATGGGTTAAACTGGCTGCTAACAGTGTTGTGAATACCACCAAACTCACAGGCGTAGATCCCCCTCCACCCCCCCCCCCCCATCCAGCCTAATTAGGAATAAAACTAGTAAATAAGATAAATGTCCAACATCACTTTCAAAACAGAGTCTAGCAAATAAAACACACCTTCATAACTAGAAAACGTCAATGACGTAGTGCTCATCCGGCATCTCGCAACATCATATATCCGAAATTTCATGTGGTACAATTTTATACCGGTCAAATAATTTTGAAAACATTTTTGTGATTTTATTTGTGATTTTGAATTTGCATAAATTACCATAATTAATGAATTTCGAAATTTTGTGTACAAGTTTTGAAGCCCCCACCTAGCCCTATCATATAAAAAAATCAGAATGAAAATTGGTCAAGAAATGAGGGAGAAGGAATTTCTGTTATTTTTGGAATAAATCTGCATAAATTACCATAATTAATTAATGGAGCAACAGTTAAAAATTCTGGGTATTAGTTTAGTGTACCAAGCTTAGCTCTACCAGATAAAGCAAACTAAATCAAAATTGGTTGAGAAATGAATGAGAAGAAGCATTTTTTGTGATGTTATTTGTGATTTTGAATAAATTTGCATAAATTTGCATAATTGATTAATTTTAAATTTGCATAATTGATTAATTTCAAAATTTTGTGTAGAAGTTTTGAAGCCCCCACCTAGCCCTATCAGATCAAACCAACAGAACGAAAATCGGTCAAGAAATGTGGAAGAAGCAATTTTTGTTATTTTTGGAATAAATTTGCATAAATTACCATAATTAATTAATGGAGTATAATTTCAAAATTCTGTGTAGAAATTTAATGTGCATAACTCAGCCCTGCCAAATAAAGCAATCACAATTAAAATCGGTTGAGAAATGAAGAAGCATTTTTTGTGATTTTGAATATATATATAATGAATTTCACGATTCTGTGTAGAAGTTTTAAATCCCCCACCTAGCCCTATCATATGAAACAATCAGAATCAAAATTGGTTGAGAAATGATGAAGAAGAAACATTTTCAAAACTGTGGACGGACGGACGACGGACGCCACGCCATGGCATAAGCTCATCGGGCCCTTCGGGCCGGATGAGCTAACTAGAAAACGTCAATGACGTAGCGCCCATCCGGCATCTCGCAACCTCATATATCCAAAATTTCATGTGGTACAATTTTATACTGGTCAAAAAATTAAAATTTGATGTCCCAGAATTTTGAAAACATTTTTGTGATTTTATTTGTGATTTTGAAATTGCATAAATTAGCATAATTAATGAATTTCGAAATTTTGTGTACAAGTTTTGAAGCCCCCACCTAGCCCTATCATATAAAAAAATCAGAATGAAAATTGGTCAAGAAATGAGGGAGAAGCAATTTCTGTTATTTTTGGAATAAATCTGCATAAATTACCATAATTAATTAATGGAGCAACAGTTCAAAATTCTGGGTAGAAGTTTAGTGTACCAAGCTTAGCTCTACCAGATAAAGCAAACTAAATCAAAATTGGTTGAGAAATGAATGAGAAGAAGCATTTTTGTGATGTTATTTGTGATTTTGAATAAATTTGCATAAATTTGCATAATGGATTAATTTCAAAATTTTGTGTAGAAGTCTTGAAGCCCCCACAGAATAGCCCTATCAGATCAAACAAACAGAATGAAAAATGCGTCATAGAAATGTGAGGAGAGAACAATTTTGTGTTATTTTTGGAATAAAATTTGCATAAATTCATAATTAATTAATGGAGTATTAATTTTCAAAATTCTGTGTTAGAAGTTTAATGTGCATAACACCAGCCCATCCAAATAAACAATCACAATCAAAATCGGTGAGAATGAAGGAGAAGAAGCAATTTTTTGTGATTTTTGATAAATTTGCATAAATTAAGCATATATAAATGAATTTCACAGATTCTGTGTAGAAGTTTTAAATCCCCCACCGCTAGCCCCTATCAATGAAACAACAGAATACAAAATCGGTT
Organism: Eucidaris tribuloides; assembly: GCA_001188425.1. Lineage (NCBI taxonomy): Eukaryota > Metazoa > Echinodermata > Echinoidea > Cidaroida > Cidaridae > Eucidaris > Eucidaris tribuloides. Next base: position 51,187 of record JZLH01S0499074.1, read on the forward strand.
GAGAAATGACGAAGAAGAAACATTTTCAAAACTGTGGACGGATGGACGGAAGGAATGAAGGACGATGAAGGACGGAGCCGACGAGACAGCCACGCCATGGCATAACTCACATCGGGCGCTTCGGGCGCGGTGACTAAAACAGGAAGAGTGACTTCTGCATATCTACATGTACTTATACTGAACCCAAGAAAAAAGAAAAAAATGGGGTGAAAAATTTGAAAAAAGATATATACATCCTTGCATAGTTTACCTAGTACTACAGACAAATAATTTGCAAAAATATGGACAAAAGGATGAAATCCATACAAGAAAGGAAGAGTGACTTTTCTCATACCCACCAAACCCTAAAAACCAAGAAATAGGAAAAAAAATGGGGTGACAAATTAGCAAAAAAGGGAAAACCTTAAGTATTTGGAGTAGTACTACAGACAGAAATGTGCAAAAATATGGGCAAGAGGGAAAAATTGAACTTGCTTTTGTCAAACACAGGGACAGTTCCTATAAAACGGGGACAGTTAGCAGGTGTGCTTACCTCCGTCCGTGATGTTAAGCTGGATGCTGACAGTGTTGTGAATACCACCAAACTCACAGGTGTAGATGCCTTGAGCACTTTCATCAACACCTTCGATGGTGAGTCTTGCACCTTGTAGGTACAGGTTCTCTACATAGACGGAGTAACCCAATCCCAGATCTCCTCGCACTGTGGACAAAATATCAAGAAATTTGCATATTTAGTGTCTGGTTATGATTATTCCACGATAACATCATCAACTGTAATCAACATCAAAAATGGTGAGCCTTGCACCCTGTACTGACTGGGCATGTCCCTCAAATTGTCAGTGAACGGAGCAGCAAGAGGCTACTGGGCCTCACTGGGG